>CAKAOI010049242.1:61661-149410 GCA_916701655.1 Sebastiscus albofasciatus
CCTATGGGGACTAACATCATCACACATGAATACAGTTGGGCTCATTGGATCCACAAGAGTCTCAGCTTTACAGTGATACCCAATTTATGTAATTCCAACACTGTTTAGAGACCCCAGTATGCAGAAATATTCAAATACATCATTGTTAGAATAGGCGAAAAATAAGACATTTGTACTGCATTCAAATAACTGCATGTAATTATCCTAAAGTGGGCATGTCTGTAAAGGGGAGACTCGTGGGTACCCAGAGAACCCATTTTCATTCACATATCTAGAGGTCAGAGGTCAATAGACCCCTCTGAATGTTGCCATGCTAGTTTTTCCTCACCGACATTAACTTTGGAGCGTTATTTAGCCTCCTTCCTGACAAGCTTAGCATGACATGGATTCCTTAGGTCTTCTAGTTTCATACCAACTCTAGCTTCAAGACTGCGGGTCTCAGAGGGTTTTAACTGCTATAATTTATAAGTCAGATGCAGAGAAAAACTTCACCTGTACCTCCTTTCCTCATGCCTCATGATGCTGTCTCAGTAAAGCAGCCTGCAGTCTCACGTGGCTCTCTTTGTTAACGTGTTTCAGAGTGGAAGTCCCTGTGTATTAGATCGTAACTCCTCTGTGCCAGCTCTGTACTCCGTTGTACACATGCTGCTCTACTGTTTGTGTAAATATTTAATGTCATATTGACCTGCTGTCTGCCCTCGTGGCTCTTTATCGACTAAACAGGGAGTTCTTTAGGTAGCATTCGATGCTCTGGGCTCCGCTCCAGATCTGTATTTACAGAACAGAATCAATGATGAAAACATGATAAAGATCAGGTAAGGTAGAGAAGGAAAAAGGACACAGAGAAGTACAGCAGGTAGATTAATAAGTAAAGGGAGTTGTTTTCTGTTAAGCCATCATCAGGATGGAAAGTCTTTTCTTGTTCTCTCCATTTCCACTGTACATTTCCTATTATGATTGTCCCTCTGTCCGTCTATAATGTGATGCCATGCTTGGCAACCCCTGTAACCAAATCATTTTCATATTCAGCCGGTAAATTTGATTTGTTCATCGTATCTAGGGAGGATTTCAAACAGCACGGAGAAACTAACCACTGACGCTGGGACTCTTTCTTTCTCTCCGTATGTACTGTGAAGTTAGCGGTTATTCACAAATCCATTACTATGAACAGACATGTGGCATAAACACGGTGTATGTTTTCAGCAACCCAGTCTAACGGGATGGCATATAAACAGCATGATATTAAAAGGAGGACGCATTTTAGGCTTTTTGGGTGTCATTTGTATGCCACGCAACAAAACAACAGTCCGCAGTTAGGCCTAGGCAACAAAATCACTTTGTTAGGTTAAGGAAAAACGTCATGGTCGGGCTTAAAATAGGTGCGTAAACTAAGTAAAGTACGTGCAGAAACAACGTAACACAGGTAGGTATGGAAATAAATGTCACAAACGTAACTTACAAAACAAAACACCGGTCTCCTGTTTGAAAGTTGTTGTGTTTGTTGACCCATTTTAACATTTCTCTAATACCTGTAGGGACATCATTCCACTGTTTTGTTGCTGTACCTTAACTGAAAAAGCAGTTTGAGTAACGTAAACTTTGTTGACCCGTCAGAGGCTGCTCTTTCCTCTTCCCTCGCCCCTTTGCTGCTCTGCAGTGTCACCGGCCGGCTGGCGAGCGAGCTAAGCCTGCGGGCGATTGTGGAGCTTTTGAACTCCAAAAAGGCAGATAAACACAGGTTCCCGTTAATTTATAACGGACATTTGTGTTGTGATATTTAAACAAACTATCCGTCAACGAGGAAATAAAAGCCCCTCGTCTACAGACCGGTCTCTAGAGAGAGCTTCAGCTCATAGCGGTCTTTGAGAGTGACCGCCCGGCTGGCGAGGTAGCGACCCCGGCAGGCGCTATAGCTAGCTGTCACAGCAGTTTGTGGAGCTTCTTAACTCAATATTGTAAATCTACACAGTTTATTTCTTGCCTCAAAAATTTTCAGAAGTGAATTTAGTGATGAAATAGCTACGAAAAATGGAAAAGAAACGAGCCGTTTTTGGCTGCTGTTGTTGTAACCGTAGCCTGTACCGTTCCAACGCTTTGCATTGTGGGATATAGTAGGCGAGGTGACCGATCCGATGCATACTGTACTGTAGATTTTGCTTTTGTTCGCATACTGCATACTACATACTACACTTCAGCCAAATCAGTACGTACTACTAGTATAGTATGAGGTTTTGAATACAGCCCCTATGTAGGAGCTCATTCTAAGCTAACGGAAACACAACGATTCTTATTATCAGGTAATTATACACTGATGAAAACATAGTCATGAATATTATATTGCATTTCTGCTAATAGATCCCCCAAAATCCTACACACTGCTCCTTAAAGACAGTCCTTGTTTCCAGTCTTTGTGCTAAGCTAAGCGGCTGCTGGCTGCAGCTACACACTCAGCACACAGAGGGGAGAGTGGTATTGATTATCATCTAACTCACGATCGTTCCCAAATGTCAAACTATTGCTTTAAGGGAAACATAAACACACACTGATTCACCCAGGAGGTGGAAGCTGGAACACGATAAGATAATATAACTCCTGGAGACGCAGGAAGTGAGGTCTCAGGGTCATTGTTCCACCTATAAAAGTGTTCAACCAAATTCATTTGTAGAGAAAGGTGCTGACCATTCTGACCTGCCGCTGCTCCACATGCATTTGCTGTTGGCGGATATGGGAATGCAATATAAGGAAGGAGATGGTATTTACACGCCTTAGGGGTGCTGTGATTACTGATAGAGCTGCTTTTCAGAATATACAGTGTGTTCTCTGGGGGAGCCTGCGTGTGCTAGTGGGGGAAATGGGCTGGCTATACACTTTAAATTATTAATACAGTCAATTAACACAGTGTGCATGTGTGTGTGTGAGCAAGTTCTAGGGCATACCAGTGTGTGTCTGCACTTTTTGTGAGTGTTTATGGGCACAATTCGCTTTCTATGTCTTTTTCTGTCCCTCTCAATCTCCTTCCGTCTCACCAACCGATGCTGCGTTTCAGAAAAAAAGCACATCACGCTGCGCTAAGTGCCAAAAATGAGACGCTCATCCAGTCAGCAGACTCCCACTAAGAAGCAGAAGCAGGTAAATGGGATTGTTGGTGTCACATCATAAAATGTCAAAGTCTCACATTTTCCCCTCTGTCATTTTGTTCTCACATCAAGAGGTGCTTAAATTAGCCAAAACCTGGAAGTTATGTTAACCCCCTGGGAACCGCGGGCCATCTCAACTGACTTTACTGTCTTTCAGACGCTGTAGCAGGTTCAGTTTTAGAGCTAGAGTGAAGGTAGAGATATCATATGAAACTATAAAAACCTAAGGAGTCATCAAGCACGTCATTGTCGGAAAGGAGTTTTAAATACAGTAACGCTCCAAAGCTGAGCCAAATTTAGTCGAGGAAAAACTGGCATGGCCATTTTTAAAGGGGTCCGTTGACCTCTGACCTCAAGATATGTGAATAAAAATGGGTTCTATGGGTACCCACGAGTCTCCCCTTTACAGACATGCCCACTTTATGACAATCACATGCAGTTTGGGGCAAAAAAACATGCAGTTTCTTGAATGAAGTATAAATGTTGTTTTCGTCTATTCTAACAATGATGTATTTGAATATTTCTGCATCCTGGGGTCCCTAAACAGTGTTGGAATTACATAAATTGGGTATCACTGTAAAGCTGAGACTCTTGTGGATCCAAAGAGCCCAACTGTATTCATGTGTGATGATGTTAGTCCCCATAGGAGCCATTTCATTGTAGTGAGACCATTTTTTGAAATTTGACCTCACTGTATAAAATGACCTGTGGTGACCTCTAGGATAATCACAGCCTCATGAAACTTTACAGCCACAAACTAGAGACCAAGAGCATTCAGAGCTAGATTGACAATAAGGGGGTTTCTGAGCAGTTTCCACAACAGAAGTGCTCGCCATCCAATCGCTGAAAAATGCAATTCTTGCAGAAATCTCCAATTTTTTTGATACCAAATCACATCATGGCTTTTTCTATGGTGTTCCTCAAGGTCTTGGAGTCTTAATGTGGTGTTTTGGAGGGATTATTGATCATTTTTTATCAATTATCCAGTGGTAAAAAATGGTTACATATGGCACCAAATCTATGTAAGAAATGGTTCAACCCAAAAACTGCTGCAACAACTTATGAGACACAAGTGAGCAATTAATGAATTAATGTTTATTTCTGATTTATGACTAGAACAACTTGATACACAGTGCTGAGCTGCATCTTAAATTAATGTTCATGTTCTCAGCCTTCAGATGATGTACACCACTTCTACGTGACATCTACTGCTGACCTGCTATCTCCCCCTAAAGACAAAGACATGTCTATGGCGGGTCTCAGAGGGTTAATGTTATAGTCGTGTCTCAGTGATGAATCAGAAATAGAAGCCATTTAAATCCTCCTTTGTCTCTCTCTTCCCGTTCCGTCTATTTTGTTGTCCTCTGTCCCCTGTGGTGTGTACGGCACTCCGAATCTGGAAATGTAATAACTCATGCGGTCTGTAAAACACAGCCGGAGCACATCAAAGCAGGCTTCAGTCATTTCGGCGGTGAGGCAATGAGATATTCAGCCGAAAGAGAGAGCCTGTGCAAGTGGGGGAAAATTGGGTAAGTGATTTCAAGCAGGTGCTCTTTCTCACCAGGAAGCACTACAGACAGCAGCTCTGAAAGCTAGTCTAAAGAAAACTAAAATTTTAAACACTTCACTTCATCTTAAGAGTCTTGATTACTCTGCTTCGCTCAGCGTCTCCGTACATTCGTCTGTCGAGCTCTCTGTAGTGAGCTCAGCTGGCAACAGGATATTTGGAAGTTTAAAAAAGTATGATTTGTAATATCTGTAATAACTGTGTATTCAATGTTTTCAACACAGTGATTCAAGACGTTCCCTTCACGGGCTCAACACACACCTCTAAAAACCTGCTCTTTCAGCTTTGCATGCTGCGATTTCTCACTCTGTTTTCACAGGAGAACGAAAAACAAACAGCTCGAAACCTTCTGAAGAGCTCTGGGCAGGACCTGATGGAGGGTCGATCAATAGTGTGAGCTCCGAGGAAAATACAACCAAGCAACCAAACACATTTACAACTGGTCAGATGTTATGTCAGGAAGGTGAACGTGCTAAAAAAAAGAAAGCTAATAATGGAGGGGGACTAACCTGGCTTGGACCTCACTTCATAAATCCTACAGGTGTAATATCCCGGTGAATTATAGTTTATATTCTAGCACTGCAGGATAGAAGCTAAGCTTTCAAGGTGTTCAGAAGTTCTATGATATATAAGAGACACAATACCATCCATGCCTGCTGGAGTGACACACAGAAGCATTTTCTGATGTGATGGCAGGACGACACAACTTGTCTGTGCCTTTCAAAAACATTATCAATGCTTGAAAATAAAGATTTTGTGACAAAGCTACTGTATGGCCAATGAAGGTTAAAGAAAGGATCCTGGTTTGGGTTGAAATAAGTACTTTGTTAAGGTTCACCGCATTTCCACCAGATCCAGTGACGGAGGGTGTCTCATTTCCTATGGTTAGCAGGAGAAGCAGTCGCCCAGTGCATGGTGGGAGTGTTGTGGTGAGTTGGAGAGGGTTAGTATTTGCATTAAGTTGAACAATCTCAACTTTATGCTAATGAGTCTGTCAAGCATGATGCGTCCGGCTCACGAAACTTGGACTTGGGGGGAAAGGGTGATTCCAACTATACAAACCAATTGACTCATCAAGAGTGGAACTTGTGATGACAGAGACGGTGGGTCACACTTAAGGCAACATTCACAGACTGTGAATTGCAGTTGAAAGATACAACTACCAGACCGGCAAGCTGGTGTTGTTCATATAAACTCACCCGTGTCAGGTCCTTGCTCAGAATCCTGGTCCCTCTTCTTGTCAGTGATGTCTTTGTGGGACACGAGGAACAGCACCACCTCACCCTTTTCATTCTTAATAGGGACGATGTCCAGAAGACACCAGAACTGCGTACCTGGAGAGAGAGAGAGGGAACACAAACACAAACATACACAGTCAATGCATCTTTTCCACCCAAATGTACATTATGATGTACTTACCTGGCACAATAACATCCTCATTCATTCCTCATCACCTCAATATAAATGACATGACAGGGCTGCTCGATTATGGCAAAAATCATAATTATTTTTTGTTAATATTGAGATCATAATTATTTAACAAGATTACTCATTGACTTCTGAAACATCATGCATTTAGAAAGAAAATGCAGCCTACATTTTAAAGTTTATTGCATCACTTTGGCGCATTTTGAGAGCAAAATTATGAGGCTAGATTTCTGAAGAGCTTTGTGTACTTGGTTGTAGGTCTACAGATAGGAATGGTGACGATACGGCAAAAAAGTCACACCCCATAAAGCATGGTAAACGAGACGGGGTCCATGTTTCAAGATGGGTTGTGTGGGTATGCCGATGGACGCACTGAGAACAGTCCACCCTGGTTGTCGCATGAGAGAGGGCACAGCGAGGGCACATCAAGCACTAAGATGCGAGGTCTGGGCGAGGAGGTGCTGTAAAGCTTCACCTAGACTGTCGTGGTGCATCGCCATGGAGGAAATGCACCCGCGAGGGCCAGCCTGCGCTGGGAAGAGGTCCCACGAGGGGACTGAGTGGGGCGAAAGCACACCACTGTCAAGGAAATGGGTGCGCAGGATTTATAACACAAGATAAAACAAGAACGTCATTGTAAAACGATGTATTCTTTGTTTTTATAATCAGTGGAAGCCAAATTGGTAAATTTGATTAATTGCACTGCCCTCTGACATTACAAATAATATTTAGAGGTAATCTAATTGCTTTCGGTCACACACTCCGCAAAGAGATGTGATACACTTGAGAATGAGAGCCCGTATGGAAGATATACATGTGAGTGAGTTAGTAAGGAAACCAGGCTGAGCTCTTATGATTAAATCCCTGTGATTAGCTGCATGTTATGTGAATACATATGGTCTAGGGTTCTGACCTGGCCCTCAGGACACACAAGGACTTCAAATTAGGCGCTCAGGGAAGAGAGTGTAGTGAAAGTGAAACAATGAAAGAAATATAAGGATGTGTCACTCAGTATTCCCCTCACTATCCCATGGTTCGTACATCATTCATGAATAGAAATGATGTGTTGAGACCAGCTGAGAGGCTACCGCATGTTCTTTACATTCAGCGGTAGCATGTGCTGCCTGCAGCTGTAATGAGACTCACTGTTCATAGCGGCTCTTCAGCCTGCCTTTCTGTTTTACCTACACCGTTATGATTCACAGGATCCCCCCATGTGAGTCGTGCAGTGTGGAGAGGAAGATTGCAGGAAGTATAGATTCACTTTAAAGCTCCACAAGTGTGCGTGCCTCAACTGTAAACTAGAGTAGCACAGACAACACTTACACCTTCGATAGACTGTATGAGATTCTTGCAAAGGGAGCTTTTGGGCTCTGATCACATTTGTTATCACCGCAGAACATGCATCATTTAAACCATCTGTGTTTGTGATGATATTACTAAGAGGAGTCTAGCAGATGGATAGAATCTGAATGAAATCAGTGTTGGTGTTTTAACAAGATAAGTTGGTAAAAAAGATATGATACAAAAAAGATTGTGGCCTTCAAAAGTTTCTTAAATCAACAATTTAGCACCAGGCTGAAAGAAGTGATGGTGGGATGTAATCTAGTACATTTACTAAAGCACTGTACCTAAGTACAATGTTGAGGTACTTGTACTTTACTTGAGCATTACCATTTTCTGTTACTCTACTCAGTGCTCGAAGTGGGCCGGTACTCACCGGTAGGCAGTACCAGCACTTCTTCATTTTACTCCTTGGCGTACCGTGACTTTTTCTTGCACATCAGCACTTCTCACAAGCTGCTGGTTCTCTTTTCTGCCCTCTCCATATCAGGTTCCCTTTTCCCTAGAGATTCACAGCAGCAGCTTATTTGCTATTCCCCATATGAACTTAAAAACTACGTGGAGAGCATCTGGACGAGCCGGTGCAGGGCACGGGGGAGGTGGGGAGAGAACGAGACTGCTGTAATTTATCAAAACAATCTTCACGTCCTTTTTGTAAAATAATTAGTGGTAACTTTTTTCATTTTGTGAAAAAATGTAATTAATGAAACATCATTTAAAAGCTTTCAGAAACTGCTCTTTTAGGGCAAACATTTCCAGAAGAATTCAATGTTCAGACGAAGGACGTGTAAATAATAAAATAATCATTTAACTAGTAATAATAATAATGGTCCAAAATGATGAAAAATTCCTGACACTGCTCCTACAACCTGGATGATACCCGACTATAAGCTACAAATAATACAGGAAAGCACCTTAACTACCATCACTAAACACACCACCTTAACCTTATAATGTTCCAGTTGGACTATTATTGGAGTATTATAGGCCTACTATAGAAGATGCATAGCCCACGTCTAATAATATAGCAATAAAACCACTGCTGATGACTGACACAGTATAACATGCTTAAAGAAGTAATGAATAAATAGGAATAAGAGTTTGCTGATAGCGGCCGATACACACGACAACATGTGAATAACAGAGTACTGGCACTTTTCCACTTCAAGCACTGCTTCTACTCTGCTACAATTTGGAGGAAAATATTGTTATTTTCACTCCTTTATACCCACTGGACTCGCAATCACAATTTTTCTCATACTCATATAAAGTCCAGGAGTACACCTCTTCATCACTGACATAAGTTAAACCACTGGAGGTTAAGCTACTCTTCAAGCTTTACAAACTTGGATCCACATTCACTATAATTAAAAGAAATACACAAAGCATATAATTGAAAACACTGTCACACCAGCTTGGTGGTATAACATAACTCTTCTTAAAGGAGCTGGCATTATTCTATGTGTCTCTTTTTCTACGCAAATCCCATAAAAATAACTAAACCTCAGTACTACAGACTTCCCTTCTCTGTCTCCATTCGTTCCTTCTAAGGATGTAATTCTAAAAAATCAGTTTTTTTTAGCAAACCTTACATATTGCATTTGTTGGAGACTATTTTCAACCACGGATTAATAAAAAAATCTGAAAAGTGAAGCCAATGCTGAAGTGCCTTAAACCTGCATTCTCTCTAACAGCCAGCAGGGGGCGACTCCTCTGGTTTCAAAAAGAAGTCAGATTGTATAGCAGTCTATGAAAAATTAGCCTACTTTTCACTTGATTTATTACCTCAGTAAACATTGTAAACATGAGTTTATGGTCTCAATCTCTAGTTTCAAGTCTTCTTCAATACAGCATGATGTTCATTTAGTAAATTATGGTCCCATTTAGACTCAAATAGACCATAAAGCAGGGGATGCTTTAGGGCGGGGCTACCTTGTGATTGACAGGCGTACCACGGTGTTGTCCGGTCTGGGAGATGCCTGTGTTTTCGTCTTACAACTTTAACCCTTTCACAGTGTGTTTTCAGTTCATGAAAATTAATTCTAACCTTTTCGGTCGTCTAAAAATATCTTATTCAGCGTTGGGTTGTACTTAACTCCACCCTCTCGTGTCACTTCTGGTTGCAAAAAGCCAAGATGGTGACAGCCAAAATGCCAAACTTGAGGCTTCAAAAGCGTAGTCCACAAATCATTGGGTGGCTACGTCCACTTCTTATATACAATCTATGGGATTAATACACATTTGATGAACTAGTGAGGACGATGTATGCGGGATTCAGTCAAAGTAAACTACAGTGTGTGTGTTCATGGTAATGAGGGAATATGTCACCCAGCAGTGCAACAGTGTGGCTCATTGATGTGTTTTTAATGGAGCTCTATGGCACAGAGGAAGAAGATATATCAGGCTTTGATAAACACACAATACTTTTTAATTCATTGTTGGTTTTGGTCTTTTCATGGGATTTGTTGACATTAAAAAAAATGTTGAATATCACCCGCCTTATCTTTATCAAACGAGAAAAGTAACCCCCTGCTTGTTGGTACATAAATGCATGAAATCAGTCTAAAACGAGCTGTTTTGGTTTCCTGTTACTCACCTGTAATCTCCGACTCGTGACTTTGTGCGCTGCATGTGGCACGCTGCATACGGTTTCCTGCAACTGTGAGACTAATTCCCCACACAGGATCACGCATGTAAATAATGCATTTAAACGAGCGAGACGACGGCCTCAATAAAAACATCAGCCATGTTGAGGCTGTATTTGTCCCTGTTTGACTGGAACACGCTAGTAAACAATAGCAGAACTGAAACAGCATGTACTGTCCTCTGTTCTGCCTCGCCATGCATAACTATGAGCACGGCACAAAGATAAGGAATGAAAGGCTGTCATTAATATATATATATATGCATTGATTATTTATGATATTATTATTAGAGCACAGCGTTATTACTGACAGAAGGTTATAAAAGGGGTTTGGTGAAGTCTTTGGTATATTAATTTGTCATGTGTGCTTGTCGTTCATTACCAGCCATGGTATCGCTTTCACCTTGTGAGTCTGTGTTTGTGTCATCATGGCAAAATGTGGTCCTGGAGACACCTTTGCTGTGTCTCAACTTGCATACTTCTGTACTTACGCCTGCTATTTTGAGTGTCTAAGTGCGTTCACACTGACAACTATGGCAAAAGGCAGTGCACTATGAGTACCTGGATGGTGTACTCACAAAGGTCAACACATTTAGTTTGTTTTGTTTTGAGTACTTTGCCAGGTGTCCGTCTGTCTCTGGACAGATTTTGTCAACGTGATAGCATCACGACCGTACAACATGCAGTCAGGAAACTTTACAGGCAGTAGTAGTTGAGATCAAAATGAGTAAGTAATGAGGGTAGGAAGTGGTCCCCACCACTTTTGAAAGATGGTGTCTGTTTGTTTCATGCTTTTTCTTATAGATATTTTTTTGTTATTTCCAAACATTCAACATAGAAACATATTTCACTCCCCTGCCAACTTAGGTTCTGTGCAGACGTGGAGGAGGAAAGTGAATTTGTAAATACAGAGCAGCCAACCCAAGATGAGGAAAAACTGTGGTTACAGGGTTACCACTGTTTATTTATTTAGTGTTTTGTCAGCTTTTTGAAATAAAAGATGAACAAATCCTGCAGGAAAAGTCATGTCTTTTTTTTTTTGCTATACTGTGATTGTTATATTGCAGTGACTGAAGTCAGGCTGGTATCTATTCACACCTGTTAACCTTAAAACCTGTAACACTGAAATTAACCTTTAAGCTTGAAGAGTCTTTTGTTTTTAACTCAAGTGTTGTCATGTGAGGGAGTTGTTTTTGTTCGTATGGAAACTAAAATAAGAAAATAATCAAATTTGATTAGTACAGTATGGTTACTTTAAACCACTTTTTAATTAAAACAATTACAGTATTGTGATATATAATTACATACACTGTGATAGTAGATTTTGGCCATATTAGCCATGCTACTGTAGCAGCGTGACTCTATGTTTGGAAATGCTGAGGTCTTTGGTGATCCTCTGACTTTTCATCGAGCGTCATCATCAGATCTTTTTTTTTTATTTTTCCGTAACTTTTTAAATATGCAAATTTGTATTCACAGTCATTCATGGAAATGTATTTGCCTTTAAATCATGTTGATATTAATATATTATGATTATGTACTCGGCAGATTAAATGCAATTTTAAAATTGTGCCCGAGGCCTTGGTGAGAGAACTGTTGATCTGAGGGAGGCAACTGGATACGAATGTGTTTATTATTTCCCTCGCTCCCCTGGGGAACAGCTGAAATGCTAATGTGAGCTCATGGAGAGCTGATAAAGCATTTCTAATTTGTCGTTTGTATGTGTATTTGTGAGAAACACGCTTTTATAACCCTGTGTTGCTCTTTGTTATAGGCTTATATATCTTAGAGGAGCAGATGTGTCCACGTCCCTCCTCCATCTATACGTTACTCCCACTCCTCTTATTTTGTATTTGTGGACTGGGTCTTTGCTTCATTACTGTACCTCCTCTTCACTCATTTTTTAATTAATACATAATAAATAGAGAATGAATGAGTGCTGCTGTTTTTCTTTCACAACCTTCTTCTCCCTCAAGACTTTTCATTTTATGCATGGTTCAGTAATTCATACATTCATTCCCTGTCATCTTGCACATACAGTATGGAATCTGGCATAGTATTAAATCTACTGTATATAAAATGTTTTTCAGCAGGATTACTTTAAAATATCATACATGATTTTTTGGAATGGTTTGGCTTTATTCATTGAGGGAAATGTTACTGAAATGTGCTTCTAAGAGCACTTTGTTCACACTCACACAAAAGAAATCTCTGTGGTTTGACGTTTCGTTTCTCTCCTGCTGTTGTTCACATATCTGCTTTATTTTACTGTTTCACTTTGAGCTGTTTAGGAGTCGTAAGTTGCTGATGAAAACCCAACATTTCCTGATTTTGCTGCTTTATAATAAAATCTTTTATATAACAAAACTAGACTGGCACTCGGAGAGCTCAGACCTCCGCCCCCCTCTCCGTTCAGCTAGCGCCATCATCCACGTGTATTTTGGTTTATGTTGAGATCAGTAAAACACTTCATTCAAACTTGACAGAAACAAAATAAAACTCACCTAAACTGCCGTCGTTGCTCTTTCCAACAATGTGTGCTTTGGTCGAACTCAACTGTAATTTAGTTTAATGTGAAAAAACGCTGATTCTACAGTTGCTCTCTCTCTGTCTCTCTCGCTGAAGGAAGAAGGCGGGGTCATGCGTCATCAGCTACACCGCGCATGTGTTATACCCAGAGGTCTTAATGTTCTGGCTGACAGATTGCTGCTATTGGCGCAGCTCTGATGTCGGACTCTGGCGGGCCGTATTTGTGTCAAATGATTGATTTCTTCAGTAAGTAGTCGTGTAATAAGCGGGATAATGTGCAGCTAGCGGGATGTTGTTGTGAAAGGAACCCCTTCTGGGCGACAATAACCGCTCGCTGTACATCATCCCGTATATCGATCCCTCAAACAATGTATAACGAAGAAGTGCATCAGAGGGGATTTAGAAATAGGTGGCCGGCTGTTGTAAAATAAGTAGGCATATGCCGTATACCTGTGCATTCACTGCACTACACCACTGCTTAGATGACAAGCTAAATGTTACCTAAAACTAGACCTGAGATTACGCTACATGAATCTTGAAACACCATCGCACAAAGTAACTTAAATCTAAAGCTAATGTATAGCTACATGTTGCAAAATGACTTCATTACTCTACCATGAAATATTTAAGTGCAATGCAGTTGAACGGGGAATGGGAGAATGTGACATCTAGTGGCTGAATGTTATCAATGTTATCAATCGCACCTTTAATGTGGTTGAGAATTCCACACGCGCGTAGATTCCTTTGTGCCGTCTCACCTTCCTTCTTGTAGAAGACCAACTCGGTCTTGAACTCCTTCCTCTCATCCAGGGCCCCTTGGATCTGCGCCGTTAACCGGTCGCTCGTCTCCGGGCCGTACAGGAAGTGACAAGCGCAGCTCTTCTGCATGAGCTCGGCGCGGGCGTAACCGGTGAGTTCACAGAAGCCGTCGGAGCAGTAGACGATGGGGTAGAGCGACTGCACCTGGGCGTTCCCCAGAACAAAGTTGCTGTCTGTGAAGAGAGAAGAGAGGAAAGAGAGGAGTGTGATCAATATGGTTGTGAAGGGCAAACCACTAAAATAATTAGATGGATTCACTCGAGGATTCAGCTCCGTAACATCGGATTTGTGATGGAGCTCTTCAGACATTCAGCACGACCTCTGATATGTTTAAAGGAACAGTGTGGCACATTTTGGGGGATCTACTTGCAGAAATGGAATATAATATTCATAACTCGGTTTTCATTAGTGTATAATCACTTGACAATAAGAAACGCTGTGTTTTTGTTAGCTTAGAATGAGCCTACATACTGTAGGGAACGGGTCCTCTTCACGGAGTCCGCCGTGTTGCTCAAACCAAACACTGGCTCCAGAGAGACCCTTTCATGTTTTTACGTTACCTGAAGGCCACCGTAGTTCTCCAACACGCTTGTGAAACTGCAGTAACGTGAGGTGCAGAGTGCAAAACAGTGGTACCGCCAGGTACTGGAATTTTCTTTGATAATTCTTTTATATCAAAGTCTATATGTTACAGAGACTTGTATAGTCCTGCCAGGAGTAAACGTCTGAGGATTACACCAAAAACTTCAAAGAAATGTTCAGTTTCAGTAGTTAGATGAGTATCGAATCCAAAAACGATCCACTTACAGTCTTTAAACACTCAAAGTAAGACTTACATCATATTTGTATTCTGCAATCCTCAAAGAAGCATTAATTTCTATCAAAAATATTCAAACATGAAAGTCCGGCCTCATTGTGAGAGAGGAGACAACACTGCTGGAAGCGAAGCTGCTGGTTTCCACAGCGAGGAAGATCGGTAACAAGAATTGATCGGACGAGGTAAACACCATCGAGAGTCATCACAAAACCTTATGAGGTGTCATTAATTGATGCACATCCATCCTCCCTCGAGTAACAATCTTGTGTACAGGCAGGAACATGCTCGGCATGATACTCTGTTTACTTTACAAACACAGCTAGCGCTCCCGGGCTGTTGACCGGAGATCAGCAGATGATGGATGGATGTGTGTGTGTGTGTTTGAATACAGTATATGTGTGTATGTGTGTGTATAAATACCAAGTGGAAAATTTTGCCAGTGCATATTCAGTTAATGGCCCCGGGCATGTAGATGGGCAAACTCTCTAAAATGGACTATTTATTACTTTGTGCTCGGGCGCTCTCATTGATCCATCAATTCTGAAGGCCCTCGAGACCCCCTTCTTAAATATTTTATGACCTAACGCTGCTGTGTGAGGTGTGCGTGCGTGCGTTTGTGTGCACCTGTGTTGCTTTGAGCTCATTTGAGAGACAGTTTAAAGTGTCGAGACGAGGAACTTATCGAATAAGAGAGAAAGGAACACAAGGAGGGGAAGGACACATGTTTCTGTGACTTTACAGAAGAGGGTGGATGAAAGCGTCCAATTATCAGTGCAGGAGTTCCCACATAATCCATCTCATTAGCTAATTACTCCCATGTCTGACACGTGCACACTTCCTCTCTTTTCTCTCTTTTCATTTTCTCCAGGGGGACAACAGAGATATCCGGTATAAAAACACCCAAATAACAGCAGTGAAGACCACCTTCCATTAGACTCCCAACAGGCCGTCGTGCTTCCCGTCTCTTGTCCCTCCTGTGGGAATCAACCCTGATGTCATCCGGCGCGCTGTGCTTGGATATGCAACCAGGCATTAGACACGAGGCTCAGAGGCCAAAGCTCGACTAGCAGTAATTAGTAACAACAACAGAGGTGATGTACCGTTTACCCAAGATAATACACATACTACATAGTTTGTCTTCAGCTATTTGGCCTGTGGAAGTCAGTGATCTATCTGAATTTCAAAAGACCTCTGACATTATACAATGTGTTTCTAATTGTCAAAAAAAATACCATGAAAAGACCAAAATGAACATTTTGTTAGCAGACTCTCAATATTGTCTGACTTTCCTACTCTGTCTGTGGCACACATACACCGATCAGCCATAACATCACGACCACTGACAGGTGAAGTGAATGAAACATTGATTATCTCGTTACAATGTGACCTGGCAGTGGGGGGGATATATTAGGCAGCAAGTGAACATTTTGTCCTTAAAGTTGATGTGTTGGAAGCAGAAAAAAAGGGCAAGCGTAAGGATGTGAGCGACTTTGACAAGGGCCAAATTGTGATGGCTAGATGACGACCGGGTCAGAGCATCTCCAGAACTGCAGCTCTTGTGGGATGTTTCCGGTCTGCAGTGGTCAGGACCTGCCAAAAGTGGGTCAGACCCGAGGCTCATTGATGCATGTGGGGATCAAAGACTGGCCTGTGTTGTCCGATCCAATAGAAGAGCTACTGGAGCTCAAATTTCTGAAAAAGTGAATGCTGGTTCCGATAGAAAGGAGTCAGAACACACAGTGCATCGCAGTTTGTTGCGTACGGGGCTGCGTAGCCGCAGACCGGTCAGGGTGCCCGTGCTGACCTGTGTCCAACGCCTAAAAGTGCTTACAATGAGCACGTTGTGAGCATCAGAACTGGACCACGGAACAATGGAAGAAGGTGGCCTGGTCTGATGAATCACGTTTGGCAACGAGTTGGAGGTGTTGACTCGGCCTCCAGATCTCAATCCAGTTGAGCATCTGTGGGATGCGCTGGACAAACAAGTCCGATTCACGGAGGCCCCACCTCGCAACTTATACAGGACTTAAAGGATCTGCTACTGACGGCTTGGTGCCAGATACCACAGCAGACCTTCAGAGGTCTAGTGGAGTCCATGCCTCGACGAGCCAGGGCTGTTTTAGCAACAAAAGGGGGACCTACTGAATATTATTCTCTTATTATTCACATACAGGTGAATGTAGCACCGATTATATTGCAAGCAATTTCCTTTAAGAGGAAGTTAAATAAGAAGAAAAACAGAAGTAAGTGAAAGTCATACGCCACTTTGGCATAAACTATGATGGCATGTACAAACACAATCCAACTCTGAAATGATCAAGCAGTCATTGTTAGCTCTTTTCAGTCTATAGTGTCTGTTGCCAGGATACAGTTTTCATGTTCATCTTCCCTTAATGACTGCCCTGATCCACGTCCATGTCTCTTTCCCTACCTTACTGTCAACGTCACTCCTCATCTCTCCCTCTCTGTAACAGTTGCATTTGTTAAATAGAGGTTCAACTCCCGTCTTCTGTGATCGTTCTTGTCAGTTCCTGCTCAGTCTTGCTCCGCTGCCTTCATCCCGTCTCATTCCTGCCTCAATTCTAGATCCGGAGTTGGTTTTAATGAACGTCTCGCTGTCTGTCTTCTGCAGTTATGTCACTTTCTGCGAGGTCAAACGGGGCCGTCTGCGACTTGAATTACAAACGAGAGGTGCCGGATCTGACCTTGTGTGTAAGAATAGCTAGAATAGCTCGTTGTACTTCTGTCCCTGTATGATTAACATATAGATTAGCTGACGTGCACTTATGAAACCCCGAACTAATCACTCCGATACGGACACTTTTGTAACTGAATTCATTTATTCTCTGTTTGACTGTCCCTATAAAAGGTTTTTATTTTGAATAAAAGCTCCTGCATGATGTGTCTCCGGATCTCATGTAGCTCTCTACTGTAGGAAGTTTGGGAATTATTCATGTTTCGCTGCAGCCAGAAGGCTGTATACAAAGTTCCTCGACATATTTTATGCAAACTATGATGCCACAGCAACAAACGCCTAATCCATTAGTCACAGGCCACCAGCTTTCTCACTGTGGCTGAGGACCTGTTGGTTTGGGAGATTTTCATCTCTTCGAGGGCTTGTTTTGGCTTTCGACTCTGATTGATTTGGCTCCGATAAGTCAGACCTGTAGTGGCTTATGAGGAGGATTAAAGTGAGGTCTGAGAGGACGGTCAAGCATCGGAAATACACAAAAAAAGTTGAGGACATTTGCTGCCATTAATTTTAGTCTCCCTAGCAACTACAGGAGTCTGAGTCTGAGCTAATGTCAGTGCATCGAGGTCACTGCTGGTGACTCACTCGTACCACCGTACTGTGCACGTCATAAATATCTGAACTATATCTGCCCTAGAGTTAAAACCCCTGAATGTAATCAATGAGCAGACATAACAACCGATATAAAAGGTTTCTGAGTAGTTTACTATGTTTTATATGTAGTAGAATAGTATTTGTGTCGACATGTATGTTATAAAGAAAGCATGTATGGGGTACTGAATTATTACATACAGTAAAGTATAATGTATTAAATCACTGGTTCCCAACCTGAAGGTCCTGCTTCATGGAGGGTCACGAGGCCTTCTTGATTTTAAGGGGTGTAAGACAACTTATTTTATAAATATACAGTTGGCCTATATCTCAGAATTTCATTCATTTCTGTGACGAAAACTAAATGACTGTTATTTTTAAGTTTGGATTATTATTTAGGATATAAACATGATAAGAGCACGAAGAAGACTTGAACACAAGTTATATTCACAGAGCCTTCCCTCTCTGCTAAACACCCTCGTCCTGCATTAGAAAAGTTTAAACAACCAAAGAGCTAAGCGTCAGGGAGAAGAAAACACTGAAGTTGTAAAAAAAAGAAGCCTATTAAGTATGTATGATTGTTAAAAATTCAATAAAAATATATAATACAGACAGAATTGTATAAAAAGTTTCTAAAAATAACAGGAAAACTCATCTCTATTGCAATATTCACAGCAAATAATCTGCTCAAAATGCATCCAGATCTCTCCTTTTACACAAACGTCCTGCAGTTCTTGCGTTCACTACGTGGCTTAATTGTCCAGTTTATTAGTTGTTCTGTACTGTTATTGTTATGCATTGAATATAATATGAAATATCAATAAAATATGTCACTTAGTCAGGGGTCGTCAGTTTAGAAAAGGGGTCCCTTCAGTAAAAAGGTTGGGAAAGGTTAAATAATGTATGTGGTAATAATCATAAAATATAAGATAGTATACTCTTATACAAAGGATACACTATGAATTATACATTTTACGGCTTATAAAACTATTTTTTTCATATGGGTAGTATAATAAAATCTGTGCTTTTGTGTGCAATTTCTCTATATATAGTGCACAATGTGTGTACTGTAATATAAAAGGTCAGCAAAAAAGCCGTATGCACCTGTGATATGCAGCCTTAGGCAGCATCTAACCCAGACAGATGACAAAGCTACAGCCATGACTGGACAGTAATGTGCGCTTTTCAGTCTCCAATCTCATCAACTTGTCAGCAGAGTGATCCACGTCTCTCTCTGACAGGCTACCTGAACAAAATCATAATCATGTTGTTCAACCGTGTCCCTGGTGAGGCCTATTGTCCGGCCTATTGTCCGGCAGCCCAGAGCCAAACAGCCACCTGCTGAGTGGCTTCATGTTCACACGGTTAAGTTCATATGCTCAAGTGTTTTGTGCTGTTGTTAATCCTTTGTACAGTACGTCCTTTGTCAATAAATGCAGGGACATTCATGTTTGATTACAATGCAAACTGCTGAATGTCCTCCTAAAGTTCTTCAGCTAAGATGCAGACGATGTTTAAAGATCTTTCTATTTCCTCTTTTTTTTTTAATAGGAGAAGAGGAATTTGTTTTTCAGAAGCAAAAAGCAAACATACCAAGTTGCAGGTGAATGAAAAGGTGCTCTTGAGGTCTAACTGGTCAACTATAGACAAAAGGATCCCCTTGGGCTTACTCCAGGGCTTCAGGGCTACTAGGCCTTCTCCTTTTGTATTTATTTTTACCTTGATATGAACAAATAATGTTATTTTAACTACATCCTTGGCTCGGTGCGAGTGTCCCTGAAGTAAACCCAGAGGCTTTCACTTTTTTCTTAAGGAATTTGTTAAAGTTTGAAAAGACATATAAAGGAGCTGAGGGATACTTTCTAAAACCCTGAAGACTCCTGTTTCCCTCCTCCCTAATTCTTTCTTCCTCCACTGACAATTTAAGACATAATAGATGTACAAAGTTGTAATCCTTAAAGACAGGGTCGACGATGTTGGAAAGATAGCATAATTTGAAAGTAGCATCGCCTCAGGAGCTCTGTCTAAACCCCCGCCTTCCCTCGGGGCTCCTTCCAAGGCAACACCCCCCCACACACACACATGCACGAGCACCGCAGCATCGTAACTACTTCACAGACACAGAGCGGAGAGAGGACCTCAACTCAACAACGCTACCTCATGACAAGTAACCGCGGCAGTGCTACTGCAGGGCTGAGTTTCCTCTTCCATTCTCCAGTAAACTTGCGGCAGCGACGCACTTTGAGTTCAGGCTGGTGCACGCCAAGGGTAGAGTACGAGCAGGGAGGCAGGGAGGCATCTGATTGGTTCTTTCCAAGCGCACCGCGAGGCAGTGATTGGTAGACGTTTCTACAGAATTACAGCAGCTACAGATGACGGCTCTTTTCCTGTCCTTTATCAGAGCTCATCAGTAATGGATCTCTGTCGGGGTGTAAAGACCTTTTCAACCAATAGAACATATAGTGTAGACTGGACAACATCAACCCTGCCTTTAAGATTTCAGTTCTGGTTAATTTGTTAACACATGTGTGTTAATACAGTTAACGGCTGTATCAGAATAAATGACAGACATGAATAGTTAAAACTCGGTACTATAAAAATCAATCGTAACTTTAATAACTTTAATGTTTACACTACAGCATGTATGGCCAAGGTTGATGATAAAATGGGAAATGTATGTACTATATATTACTAGGTACTAATTAAAATATCCTACAACACACATATAACAAATATTACCGTTAAAACTGGAGTGGGACTAATTGTTGTGATTGTGTGTTTTGCCACAATGGAGTCAAGGATCCCGGGGCGATGCAGTTTGTGCACCTTAGTAGAATATATATATATATATATATATTTTTATTTATACATTTTATCTCCAGTGTGTGTGTGAGAGTGAGTGTGATGGGATTAAAAGTCCACCCTAAAGCAACAGATTAACCATGCAGCTCTTCTCTCACTACCATTTTATAAACTGCCCTCTGGCACTCACACACGCGGCGGTTATGAATTGCTTTGAGATCCTGGTTCCCCTGCACATCAAAGACCACATGCCATCCAGGCTGGACCTCCACCAGTGTGCATCCGCTGCCAACAGATCCACAGAGGTTGCCATCTCTACTGCTCCCCACTCAGCCCTCACACACCTTGGAGATAATAAAAAACCATCAGGATGGTGTTTGGCAGGCTCAGCTCTCCGGGCTTGAGAACAACTCTGCAAATGAATATTGGACTTCCTCCCCAACAGACAGTTAGGACTAACAGAGACACCTCCGCCACACGGCTCCCCTAACACAAGCGCACCCCAGGGTTCGGCATTTAGCATCCTTCTTGTTAAGTTTCCAGATGACAACACACTATCATCAGCGATCAGCGAAACTTCAGAGCGGGAGGAAATCAGAAAATTTGCAGGGTGGTGCTCAGGGAAGAACCAGCTGCTCAACATCAGCAGAAGTAAGGAACTGCAGTAGTAAACAAACTTTGATGTGTAAAACCAGTGGAGCTAAAAACATGACCATATTGGTGACAGGAGGGGAACTCGCCACACTTTCCACCTCACCACACAAAGGTCGTGCTACTTTCTGCGTTGGCACTGTGGTGGCTGCAACTACCAGCTGCACCATCAACCGGACATATTGAAGGGGATGTTTTTCAGTTCTTTTCAGCTGTCAGTAAATTAAAGCAGTTAATCGCAAATTAATTGCACATTTTTTATCTGTTCAAAATGTACCTTAAAGCGAGATTTGTCAAATATTTAATACTCTTATCAACATGGGAGTGGGCCAATATGCTGCTGTATGAAAATGTATGTATATATTTATTATTTGGAATCAATTAACAACACAAAACAGTGACAGATATTGTCCAGAAACCCTCTCAGGTACTGCATTTAGAATAAAAAATATGCTCCAATCATAACATGGCAAACTGCAGCCCAACAGGCAACAACAGCTGTCAGTGTGTCAGTGTGCTGACTTGACTATGACTTGCCCCAAACTGCATGTGATTATCATAAAGTGGGCATGTCTGTAAAGGGGAGACTCGTGGGTACCCAGAGAACCCATTTACATTCACATATCTTGAGGTCAGAGGTCAAGGGACCCCTTTGAAAATGACCACGACAGTTTTTCCTCGCTAAAATTTAGCGCAAGTTTAGAGCGTTATTTAACTTCCTTCCTGACAAGCTAGTATGACATGGTTGGTACCGATGGATTCCTTAGGTTTTTAGTTTCATATGATGCCAATATCTTCACTCTCAACCGAAAAATTGCAAGTTGCGTTAATGCGTTAAAGAAATTAGTGGCGTTAAAACGAATTTGCGACCTCTGACAGCTTTAGTTTAGATCTTTTTTTGTCACTTTTGCTTGATTTTGTTACCCATCTTAAATTTTGTAAATACTTTGGGTGAATAAAATCCCCTTTTTCCACCTTTACCTGCTCTCCCAGTTTATGCGTACCCTGGTCCTTCACAGGCACTGAATCATTGTGTCTAGCATGGATGTCATTTTAAGGATACATGGGTTAAAAAAAGGTTATAGGCAGCAGTTGTACCTCTCTCTTTCCTTCTCCCACATCATACAAACGTTGATGTGGGAGGAAGTTTAATGGACAGTACGTATAGTCCACATTAAATCTGGACCATTATCTATGTAAATCAAGCTTAAGTACTGAGTAACTAGCTATCATTATGTTAGTCTATCATTACCTGTACCTTCTCCTCGTTGGCAACATGACAGTGGCCATTACTGAGCTCCTCTTATAGTAAACTGTCAATCAATTCCTGCCAGTGCAACATGTATTAGTTCAGACTTTACCATTGTGCTGCAATGTACGCATTTCTCAGCATAAGTGCGGTGACAAAATCAGAAAACTATTACTGTGGCATTTAAAAAAGCCAACATAAACGTTTATGTGTTGACAACTGTTGCTGCACATTACGATTAATGCCAAATGAACGTCCCTCGCAATCAGTTGTCCTAAAGTCAAGCACGGTGTCTCAGGATATGACTCAATCTTTTTTTTAGATGCGATCACATGACAGTGTCTCCGCTGGTTGCTCAGATAGCTCCTAGACTTTATGAACTGTCACAGTAAATAATTGGGGGAATATTCTTTCAGCTGTTTCTCAGCAGTCTCTTTCCTTTTTTTTTATTCTGCTATCTAGAGCTTTCTCTCTCGCTCTCAAGTGGAAAAAAAAATTAATTCTCAAGCAGCAAAACTTGTTTATTATCACCCTGTTCTGCTCCGTCTTATTGGTAAAGATCTGTCCTTCAGATTTCTAGTGACACAATAGAGGACTGAGTGAGAAGCTACTTGTTTGGAGAGTTTTCTCAAAATACAGCACTTCTTTCAAAATTGGACTTATTCATGGAGGCACAATAGTGGAGATGGCCATGATTCCCTGATGTGTTTCTGCCTGAAGCCTACAGCTTTCAGCCTCAGGTCCACACATCTCACAACATAATGCCAGCTCAACACCAGTAGACAGTGGATAGACTCCAACCAGTGATATCAATTCAACAAAGAACATCTCAGTTTGTCTTGTCCTTGGTAAAAAAGCTCTCAGCTTGGCATTTTGACAAATACACTTCTCCAGTGAAAACAAGTTAACAACATGATGTATTCTTAGACGTTCATTCGCATTTCTTTGTAGATCAATAAAACAAACACAGGCTACTTGCCAACCCATCAAATCAAAGCCACCCCTCCACTATTTGTCAATTTCTTTTTGAAAAATAACTCATATTTTGTGCTCAAAGTTAAAAAAGAAGGTTGTTTCTATAACGGAAAGCTGTTCTCCAAGCCACTGTAGCTGGTTTCATCTGAACTGGGTCGAAAACAAGATGTAATCTGGTTGCCACGGCAACGAATAACGTCTGACTATTAAGGACATCCTCATTCTCTGTTTGAGAACGAACATTAACCAAAAAACAGGAAGTAAAACTGTCTGCAGGGGGGATTTTAAATAGAGAGAAAGTCTGTGTAGGGCGGGTGGGAGGTTGAGGTTGGACGGGTCAAACAAACACAGGACTTTCACCCAGAACACCGCTGTTAGAGTCCCGTGTGAAACCAAATCAACGCTGAGTTATTTTACCGTAGTTTTGTTACGGAACTTCCAGACTTCACTAATGTCAGTTACACAACAAGCGTACTTATTTTACATAACAAATCTTTTCCTAAACTTAACCACGTAGTTTTGTTACGTAACTTCTGGACTTCAGTTACGCAACAAACATAGATATCTTACATAACAAAAGTTCTTATTTTAACCCAAACCACGATCTTTTCCTAAACCTAACCACGTAGTTTTGTTGTGTAAGTAAAAGTAGGAGGTTTATTTTGAAAATGCATATAAAAAGCGCAAACTGTACGTTTCCTGTGAACATAGAAGTTTATTTTGAAAAGACAGTATGAATGTAACAAGCTGGAAACTTGACACGCCGTCCCGAGTCCATAACTGACACTAGAGGCGTACCAAGAGCGTCACAGTAACCTGTTCCCTGTGCAATGTCAGTGTGCTTTCTCTTGACTGCAGGACATCATTTCTATATTTCCCTTATTGAATTCACAAACATAAAGTCCACACTAATGTGGGTGCACTTAAACTGACAGTGTCTTTTTCAGTCTCATTTAAGGCAACGAATTTCTATGTACAAATTTGAATTTGAGGGAACAAATAATGTTTGCACACAACTTAATAATACTGAATTAATTCATATGCAAGGCACAGATTACCAAATCAAGGAAATAAATTATCAGAAAAGCTCCCTGCAGGGGCAAAACAAAATAAGAGATAATCGTACAGATTGTAAAGTCTTCCGGGACAAATTAGTGATTTCAGGCTTTATAAAACAAATTAACTTGGATTGACTTGAGATCACAGCAGCAGCAGTGTTATAAAGAAAACTTCCTGCCACCTCTAACTTTTTGGAAGCACTTTGGCCATGTTTGTTTTCAGGAGGTTGACAATCTGTCAATCATACTTCAGTATTTCCAAAGAGCTCCGTCATGTCCACCACACTCCTCGTCCATATCGGAGAGTAAAGCCGCTGTTTCCCTGTTTGTAAAAAGTTTGTCGAAGTTTAGTAATGAAGTGGGACAAACTGATCTACATTTTTCCTTTCATGGCATTTAGCAGAGGAGTGCAGCGTCCGTCAGTTATGTACATTACAAACAGTTAATTATTTATTAGCTAATTATTTATTTCCAGGGGGTATTTGCCGTGTGATGGATACCAGTGTGTGTTTGGGGCTGAAGTAGAGGGAGAGATAGACAGGCTGAGGGATCTATCCTGCAAACACGCCTGAGGGGACAGCAGCCGTACAGCCTTGATGAATAATCCAACACACTGGCCTGGCAACAACTTGAGATGATTGCAGGCTTGGACGTGTGTGTGTGTGTGTGTGTGTGTGTGTGTGTGTGTGTGTGTGCGTGTGTGAATATGAAAGAGAGATATGAGGTTGCTTATGCTGCTTGTATTGATTGTTGAGCTACTCTGTCATTGGGTTTATGTGATTGGATAATTCTTCCACGCCCCTAACTTGTGATTGGATTACACAGCATCTGGAAGGCTTGAGGTGAGACAGAAAATAAATATGTAAACAAACAGACCGACACAGTTTACAAGCTTACAGACTCACATGGCATGTGTTGCCAGTAGTGATGTCTCAAGCCAATCAATACCAGGGTCCATCTAGTGATCTTTGAGTTGATCAGTATCTGCCCAATGATCCATTTCCAATCGTTTTACATTTCAACTGATTCGGGTATGCCAGCTGCCAGAAACATCCCATTACGCTCCATTAAAACACTGCAATCATCTCCTAATTTGTTGTGAGAAAGTGACAATTGACCCTTCGCTAAGCCCCGCCCCTTGCTGCTAGTCCAGGGAGTAATACTTGCCAACATTGAGACTTTAAAAAAAAGGGAGGATTTCCAAACCAAAGCGATGGACTTTGTTTCCTGTATTCTGATGACTTTAAAAGAGTGAAAATACCATAAAACAATAAGTGCACTGCAACAGCATTTTTATGTTAAACTTTTGATTTTACCTTTAACTCCCAGGAAAGAAAACTGAATAATTCGCCCCTCTGGTGTGAACTTGGCGTGTGAGTCTCTGGTATGAAGTAATATTCGTCCGTTTTTTATTAATTTTTACTCCTGCTTGAGTATTTCTTTCTCTTAGTACCCTCCATCTCTCTTTCCTTCTCTCACTCACTGAAGGTTCTTTCAGACACAACGTGACAACGCCACCACTGCGCTCTGAAACCAGTTATTTCCAACGGCTTGCTTTTCGCTGCATCGAGCAAAGCCCAACTTTGGGCGCTGCACGCTGTGGCGAGCGCAGCTTAAACTGCTGTGTCGTGAGCACAGACTGCTCTCTTCTGACGGGAAACAACAGTTGGTGTAGCTCTATTGTCATCTGGGTGGAAACAGTAGGGATTATACACACTGTTAAGTTCCAGAAACAGGCTAACGTAACGAAAAGGAGAAAAAAAAGTGTGAAAATGTATTCTATTACGCAACGTTTAACCTTGACTAGCTCGAAATCCACAAAACCAGCCTGAAAATGAAGAAATCCTGAAACCATTGCATGACAGTCTATGGTACAGAGCCGTATAGTGTTTAAACCCCGGTCAGAGCTGGCCGATGCTACGCTACAATTGGCCAGTCTGTGTTCGACGGGCGGGACTTAACGAAGGGTTAATTGAACGGTGGCCAGCAGCTTCAGTTAATGATGTGACAGCATGTGTCATAGAGCAGTTTTAAGGTTTTAAGCACAGGTCCCATTATAGAACAGCAAACAAATCAAGGAGCTGGAAGTGCATTAGATGCACAGTTGGTATAATAATCTCAGTGGGATTAGCAGTACTGGCACGCCTTTCATTTTACAGGGAGTGTGTTTACGTGAGTCTCTACATCTCCAACTATAAATTCTTCTCTTTGGTTAAAAAACGCCCCGTGTGTATGCTCTCAGAAATACAATCCTACCTATCAAAAGTTGTGTGTGTGTGTGTGGAATAGCAAAAAATCACACGCCGCTGAGTGGTTTTTGATGTGTGCTGGGAACAAGAGTCAAGATAGACATCCTGTCACGACAGACAAAGATGGATTGACAGCAGGAGAAAGAGGCAGAGAGGAAACACACAGATAAGAGCAAAGAGAACGGGTGAAGAATAAATGACACCACATAAGACAGAAAGATGCGTGAAAAAAGATGCTGTATATTTATCAGCTGAGCCCCCCCCACCCCCCTTATCTATTGTTTAATTAGTAGCTGGCTAATTAAGCTAACAATAGCTCCATGGAGTTGGTTGAAACCAGTGTTCATTTCATAAAACTATCACTAAATATGTTCGTCAACAACCTTTTTTTTTCCATGACTAAGACGAGACGATGACGAGACGGCACCAAGAATAGTCCCACAGCAGCTGTGACACCAGTCCCCCTTAACCCATGCCTCCTAGTAGTATAAAAAGCAACAAAGTACATGCCAGGAGGAGGTTGTGGTGGATGAATGGGTCAAACATGGACTTTCACCCGGCACAGTGTGGTTCGTGTCCCATGAGAAACCTATTTTTACACTGAGCTGAATCATTATTTTCAGTTTTCAGTCACAGTTTGGTTAGGTTTAGGCAACAAAACTACGTTGGCTGGTGTTGCTTGAGCGTGGACTTCCCCAAATACAATAAAGAGCAGGACAGAGCCTAAACTCTGATATAACATCATCCATAACCCACCTTAACACAGTGGGAAAACACCATCACTGGATGTGCTATTGTGAACAAGGCTTTTTCTAAATGTAACCTGTAGCTCTATAAAATGTAGTTAGCTACTGAAAGCTACAAAAACTAGTCGTGGTTGTATGCCTCCGCCAACAAGTCAAGGTGCAGTTTACATCCATGTTTGTCCAAAATGTCATCACTTTATGTTATATTATCATATCCTTTTTAGACATTTGTGTAAAATTGTCATAATTAGCATATGAATTCTTGAGTTATGGACAAAAAATGTGTTTTGTGAGGTCACGGTGAGCTTTGATCTTTGACCAAGTGGACGTTTGTGCCAGATGTAATGAAAGTCCCTCCAGGTGTTGCTGAGATATCGCGTTCACAAGAATGGGAAAGATGTGAGGTCACAGTGACCTTGACCTTTGACCCCCTCAGTTCATCCTTGAGTCCAAGTGGACGTTTGTGCCAAATTTGAAGAAATCCGCTCCAGGCATTCTTGAGATATCACGAGAATGAGACGGACAACCCGAAAACATAATGCCTCCGTCCAGGCCGGTTACCACCGCGGAGGCATACCAACACAATCCTCCAAACTCGTTCTATACAGAGTATCTGTGTTAAAGCAACACATGCACACCTCTTCAACATGTGAAGAGAAAATCTAAAGCTTAGCAGGCCTGCTGTGCACAATTACCGTTGCTAAGCTATGATTGGACAGTTGCTATTCGAGGGCGGGGTTTTGTGAGCAGTCAATTAAACCCCCATCCCCCCTCCCCCCTTCTACCCCCCCTCCTGTGACCTCTCTAACAATTTGCAAACCAAATTAAAGCACCGAACAAAGTGCAAGCATAACATTTAGCTGCACAGCTGCATCTGTGCACCTGTAACTCATTCAGATTGCTTCTGTAACGGCTGCAGACACTCGTGCATCACTCTTTATGTATCAACACATCAGCTGCACTGTTTAGATATGTAAATGGTTTTTAAATTTGACTGGAGAGGTACTCTGTTAAACTGCACTTTAATTAAACATTGATTGGGTGGGGACTAGGGAGATGCTGAATCCCTCCCAACACTGCATTTCTGAAGGTGAGGACGTGTCTGTTTGGAAATCAATAATGTTTCACATGCCGTAGTACGATTAGGACATTGTGTTCTGCACATGAATCGGGCAGAGACAGGCCAGCTGCTGACCTAAGTTCAGTTTAAATGGACCGGTACAGTGTTTGTTTACTGCCGGTGTACATTAAACAGGTGGTCTGATGTAGATCTGGCGAGCAGCAGCGGCGGTGAGCTTCTCATTCCCCAACCCGGTCTCATGGGAAGGCGTATAAATAGCATGACATTGCAAGGACATTTTGCATGTCATTTGTACGTCATGCAACAAAACTGCAGTTAGGTTTAGGTAACAAAACCACTTAATGAGCTTTTGGAAAAACATCATGGTTGGGCTTAAAATAAGTACATCAACTAAGTACAATACGGAAACAACGTAACAGAAGTACAGAAAACACGTCACAAATGTCATTAAAAAAACGAAGATTTTGAACACCAGTCTTCTGGTTGAAAGTCCTGTGCTTGATGGATCCTACCACCTCCCCACCCTGCCGCCATAAGCGGTCTTTGTCCCTTTTTTATTCTACGTCACTAGCTCTGAGCGTAGCATATTTACATGGATGCATTTACATTTGGTGTGTGATGCCGACGCACAAGTCACCTTGTAACACTGTTTGTGTTCTGTGCGTTAACTTTCACTTTCACTTTACAAACATAGTCATTTTAAGCCCAACCACATTGTTTTTTCCTAAACCTAACTAAGTGGTTTTGTTGCATGAACCTAAGCAAGTGTTATTGTTTGAATTCACAACATTAAGCACGCGTTTACTGCGACCGTAAAGTGACGCCAAGGGGTCTGACAAAGCGTCAGTATGTGACGAGTTAGGTGAGAACATGATGCTCGTACTAGCTATCCATCAGTAACACAAGGCAGCTCCATCCTGCTCACGTACAGTAAACACACACACACTTCTTTCCTTGTCTTGTTTTCTTTTACTTTGATGCTCTCACCCTCCCTCCTCTGCTCTCGTCATTCCTCTCTCTGTTTCTGCTCTCATCTCCTTTCTGCTAATATGCAGCGAGCTACAGCAGAGCTGTCTCTACAGGATCGAACAGAACATGATATGCAGGTGTGACTCGGCTCGGCCCTGAAATTACCCCGGTGCAGATTATCGGCTTGTGTTACTGTACGGTTCAACAAGTGCTGATGTGCTAGACTCCTGCATTGAAAAGCTCCCTCACACAGAATGTGAGATACAAGAAATTCACATCCAGACATATGCTTTTTGGTTTCATACTGTATGAGTCTGTGGTGAGATTTCTTAGGCGTGTGTGTTGGGAGGACTGTAGCTGGATGGTAGTTACAGGCTGCCTGGTAATCACGGACCCTTCAAAGAGCCTTTGAAGAGACCCTGGGCAGCAGCTTTGAAAGGTGGAAATGGTGGGGGTTGTTTGTGTGTGTGCTTAGGTGTGTGTGTGTGTGTGCACTGTTACCTCCTCTGATGCCCTTTAGGAACTGGACTACTGTATAACGCCACCTTCGTTTACTTCGGAAGCAGATTAAGAAGATATAATGATGAGTATCTTATCTGTAAATATTCACAGATTATAGAGAGAGGGGGGGTTAATGGCCGGGTGCTGGCACTTTAGGTAGTGAACATGCAGCTGCGACTTGAGATGGCACCTGAATCAACAGACGGGAGGAGCAGCAGAGAGAATAGCAGCCCTCATGTGGGATCAATGCAAGATTAAAAACACATGGGTCCTGATTTTGTGTTCTGAGAACAGAGAGAGTGCATGCTGGGAAAAAGATGAGGCAGGAAGCAGTGTCTACAGAGGGGCCTTTCTCATTTCCCAGTTTTGTACATCTTCGATTCTTTCCCTCGCTTCCTCTCCACGCATTTCAGTCCGAGCCTCGGGGGACGCGAGGAGAGAGGAGCCGAGGCAACAGGCATTTAACATCCTTGCCTCAGAGCCGTCATTTTAAAAGAGACGTCAAATAAATAGGAGGTGTGGCACAGCTGCATCAGCTGTCTAATGTGTTGTTATACCGCTGTATTTTATGATCTCTGTCAGTCTATTCTCTGTCTGACAACTTAGATGTTTACTATTAACTAGGGCTGTCAATCAATTAAAATATTTAATCGCGATTAATCGCACGATTGTTCATAGTTACACACGTTTTTTATCTGTTCAAAATGGACCTTAAAAGGGAGATTTGTCAAGTATTTAATCCTCTTATCAACATGGGAGTGGGCAAATATGCTGCTTTATGCAAATGTATGTATATATTTATTACTGAAAGTCAATTAACAACACAAAACAATGACAGATATTGTCCAGAAACCCTCACAGGTACTGCATTTAGCATACAAAATATGCTCAAATCATAACATGGCAAACTGCAGCCCAACAGGCAACAACAGCTGTCAGTGTGTCAGTGTGCTGACTTGACTATGACTTGCCCCAAACTGCATGTGATTATCATAAAGTGGGCATGTCTGTAAAGGGGAGACTCGTGGGTAACCATATATCCCATTTTCATTCACATGTCTTGAGATCAGAGGTCAAGGAACGCCTTTGAAAATGGCCATGACAGTTTTTTTTTAGCGTGCGTCCTACAACATCCTGTGGCGAGCTAGTATAACATGCTTCCTACAACATCCTTAGGTTTTGATGATGCTGATATCTTCTCTAGCTTTAGAACTGAGCCCACTACACACTAAAAATCGCAGATGCATTTTAGGAATCGAGACTTCCCTCAAGATGGAGCACCGAGATCGATTTCTGGGTCACAAGCCGGAGGATCAAGGAGAAGAGGAGGCACAAAATCGAGAAATGAGAGAGGCCCAGAGACTGTGTCAAATGAGAGAGCAAGGAATAAAACACAAAAGTATAGGTGATGGCAGAGGAGACAAGGGAGAGAGATGCAGTGTGGAGAAAGAATCAAAAAGCAAAGTGAAGCTACTCTTGTCCAAACAGACACAAATCACTTCAATGGACCTCCCTGACTTGTTTTTTCCCTTCAAGTCAAACTCCTCTCTGCAGTGCCACAGCACATCTTCACCACTCCATCATGTTTTCAGATAAAAGGGAACAGGATTTCGGGATAGAACAACCTGGAGGTGGTGTTGAGGGTACTTCATGTTTCTGTGGGAGACACTTTTTTTGTTGTTGCTGTCGTCTCTCTTCTACAACTACCGCGGTGTCAGACACAAGTACTCTGACTCTACAACATCTCAATCCATGAAAACAACAACAATGAAGGAAGGAAAATAAACCAAACCAGTTTTAGAATTGATCTAGTGGTGAATTTATCATTTGAGTGGTGAGAGATTACAAGTCATTACAAGTGCCAAAACCAGCTGTAAGATTGTAATCCTGTCTGACACTCTTGTGTTCATACATTCGTTCCTAGTGAAGACAGAAATCCTTAAAAACGGGTCACAAATGTATAATTTAATTTTTTTTAAAGGTGCAGTGTGTAGGATTTGGCGGCGTCTAGTGGTGTGGTTGCAGAGTGAAACCAACTGAGTACCCCTCTGCTCACTACTCCCTTTCCAAGACTGAGGTAACCTGAGTCGCTGAGTCCAAAACCGCGATAACGCCGTTCACCTCGTTCCGAGGCCATCCTTACCATAATAACACTACTTTAGGAGCAACGGAAGTCAGACGGCGGCTTGCGGCGGCTGGCTGTACCACGGTTTTGCACTCTGTGGCTCACGTTACTGCAGTTTCACGAACGTGTCGGAAAACTATGGTGGCCTTCAGGTAACGTAAAAATGCAGAAGGCTGTCGCTACAGCCAGTGTTTGGTTTGAGCAACATGGTGTGAAGATTCTTAGTTACAGATGATCATACACTAATGAAAACATAGTTATGAATATTATATTCCATTTCTGCTAATAGATCCCCCCAAATGTTACACACTGTTCCTTTAGTAGTAATTTCCTAAAACAGCTGGATACTGTTAGTTCTCAGCAAACGTTACTCAAACAGAAGTTTAGTGCATTAGTTAGGGACTATTTTCAGCAGCGGATTAATACACAATTGGTGTATTAGAAGTATTTAAGGCACCAGGATGTGTATGTAAGATTGACTAAAGACAAACTACAGTGTCAACGTTCGTGGTAATGAAGGAACATGCTACCCAGTGTAACAATAAAGCTCTATGGCACAGAATGAATTACATCAGGCTTTGAGTATAAGCAACACTTGTTAGAAGGACCTTGGTCTTTTCATGGGTTTTGTTGACAAAAAGAATAATATACCTCCAGTGACAGAAAAGGTAAAAGTACTTCAACAACGTTTGGTGGGGGGTTTCTACTGCTGCACATAATAGATTGACAATAAGCGAGTCACAGCGGTGTATGCGAGGCACTGTGCCGTTCCACAATATACATTATATGACATCTCTCCTGGCCTGTACTTTATCCTCACATATAATTTATGCATGAACAATCAAATAGGACACAGTGTCTAATGTAAACACTGCTCTGAGTGACTGATTGTCAGCCTATTATATGCAGCATGTTATAACATTCTCATTTATCTGACAAGCCTGAAAAAAAATCTCTTTTCACCCCACCAGGTTTGTTCTTTGCAGACTTTATAATACAGACCATTTAATTCAGTGCTCCATGCTCACTGATGCACCGGTTATTAATGGTGCTCTACAGGTGAGAGGATCAGTGCCGCCATGACTGATGAACATGAAGTGTTGGATATGTATGTGGATGCTACTGCCAATTTTTTAAATTAAAACAAATTAAATATGACTTTCTAAATTAGAAAATCTACCAGACTCTAAATAGAGTGAATGCTCGTGCACGCAACGTGCACAAACCTATTATTTCAGCATCATCAGCCTGAGTGAATGATGGAGCTGTTAACGGGCCTCTAGCTAGTATTGTTCCACTGGTATCCTTTCATCTGACTGATAGATGATCTAATGGGGAGAAATAATCTCTTTTACCCACGCTATCCTCTCTGATATGTGCACTGTCCACAATCATTAAAGTATACACACCCTGTTCCCTCTCAGCTCTGCACTGTTATCATCTCTCTAAACAAATCACAGACATTCTGGCATTAAGATCCTCTTTTTGACTTTGAACAATAACAAGGCCTGGAAATAAAGTCACTATTTTGATCATTACTGAGATCATGACTATTCTTTCATTTGAGAGACAAAATATTTTTATTTGACGTTCACATTTAAATGAACAGAGTGCTGTTTTCACTTCTACGTTGTGCTACATTCCTGCTAATTAACAGATCTTTGCCGCAAAGTCAGACTTAAGAAAAAGGTTCTTCTTCACCTGAATAAAGTGCATTTTCATTTTGCCCGTCTGCTCTCTATTACAACAAGTAATATGCAGTATATTACTCTTCTACTCTGGACTGAAGCCGCAAAATCGCACACAGCGGCATGACAGCTCCTACAAAAGTGAAGCCAAAACATCTGGATCGTCACCTGGTGGCTGGCTGTTAGTTTAGGAAGCACTTGATTTGATATGCAGCAGAGTTTTCCATGAGCGGAGAACGCATTTTAAACATCAATATCACAGTTGATCATGTTCATCTGACTGTGGGAAGTCAAAAACGTGATAACGATTATCTTCGATTAATTGTGCAGCCATAAAATATCTTAATAAATATGCATTTGTGCACAGACGATAACATTTCTATGTATACAAATATTAAAAAAAAATAATAAATCCACAGAATAACAGTATGGCTTTTCCTGAATGTTTGGTTTCCACTCCTAACAACTATGTGAGCCAAATAGAATAACAACGTTGGTGTCACGTGGTATCTCTGGATCGTCAGTTAGTGTGGGAAAAACAGATAAATGGCTAAGATTGATGCCAAGTGTCTGGCAACGACTTGTTGTGAAGTATATGCAATTGAACGGGGGAGGGAGAATGCAACATCTAATGTCTGAATCTTATCAATGTTATTTATAGCATCTTTAAAAGTATTCTAGCAGCTCAAAGGACTTAATCCTTATGTTATTCTTATTGTGAAAGACGTGAAAGTGTTGAGTTTACACTGATAAAAAACCCCCACCAAAGTACAAATGATGTGAAAACAGCTGGTTTATCAGTACGATATGTGGAAAAGTACATTTAACATTTACTGAATTTACCTTTGAGCCATTATAGTACAGATAATTCCACCCTCCACATTGTTTATTAGAGCTTTTATTAGAGAATTTAAGCTATTTCAAGTAGGATGAAAAGGGTATAAGATGATCAGATGTGAGCGATAAAAGCAACCGCAAATCAATCCATTATCTGCTCTACTGCGGGTTCACCCAGCCATGTGACAGGGGTCCATATATCAACTCTTTGCATCTGTTGGTGTGAGAGAGGGTATGTGGGAGGATTTGAAGGTGATGGCATTGCGTCCCCCAGGGACAGATGCAGCGGTTGACACCCAGCTGAACTCTTTGACCTCAAGCTGAACCCCCTCCTAAAGCTCACGGTTCACTACTCCGGTTAATACCGGCTGTCAGTGTGAGTGTAGATATAAATCACGTGTGTCCATGGATATGCTAATGGGGGAAAAAAGCTGTTTTTTGTGTGGCTTAGATTAGGCCAATTTCTACTTTAAACATCAGTCATTTACCTTCAAAGAGCACTTCACAGGGAGTATCAGATGAAAGTATAGGCATAAACATGCTACTAAAAATGCACTGAACGATGAAAACTTCAAATGAAACATGCATTTTGATGTTCGTTTAGCAGGTGCTTCTTCTGAAGATGCTCTTCACCTCCCACAAGTCAAATCTATAAACATTTCCAAGAGCATCTTAAAAGGTAAAAGGCTTCTGTAAATCCTCTTCAAGCTCAAGACGGTTCACAAGATGATTGTTTTTATATCATATTTGCTATAAAATTCACAGCAAAACAGTGTGCCCTGGTTCTTCTATACATATGCATATTGTCCATACAGACACAAATGCACCTACACAAACACATTGTCCAATCAGCCTCCATCCCATCATCCTCCTCCTCCAGTGGGAGTGATGGGGCAAATATAGAAAACTAAATATGTCCCTGTCACAGCCGTCTCCCTCTTGCAGAGTGCAGTGTGTGAATGTGTGTGTGTGTGTGTGTGTGAGTAGAGGATCAGGCTGCTTTAAAACCAGTTACCTAAACCAGTAATGTTTGGTCCTAATTAGTGGTTCTGATGTGAAATATACTGAGCTGATGTAACTGACATAGACCTCAATTTAGTCACTGACAAGAGTTACTTAGCAGTGACATTTGCTCTTTCAGTACCACATAGTTTCAGGAATAATTGTCCATTCACGAAGCAGCCTAACCTTTAGGGCCTAATTGCGGCAGGACTAGCAGCTACTTCCTGCTAAATGATAACATTAAAAGTTAAAATCCTCATCTGTGGCTGATGTACCTTACAAGGAAAGCCTGGGGGTAGAGATTTAAATCCCTATTACGGTTTACACACTCTCATTTAATTCACGTTTCACTCCCGTCGTGGAGCTTTCTCTAAACTAGAAGACAATAAAAAGGTTTGTTAAGAATTTGATCTGAATACAATGTGTGGACATTCATTCAGCTTAAAATGGGTTTGAATGTAATATGCGAAAGGTAGTAAGTATGTCTTTTTATTTGATGCTCTCACTGGAGCAGTTGGGGGTTAAGGGCTTTGGGTGCTCAAGGGGCGCCTCAGCGGTGGTAATGGGGGAGGTGAAAGTTCTGCTATTTGAAGATCCTCATCCAGATGTAACCAGGGATCCAAGCAGCAACTTTCAGGTACAACTGACAAACACAGTGTGAATTATAAGGTATCGCCCGAAATAACTCAGTACGAAGTATTAACGAAACTTTTCCAGTCAAACGATGTACCTGCAATCGATCCAGCCAATCACCGCAAGTGTTTATTGATTTACTGCTCTGAACACGGAGATGTCTGAGTTAGTTGTTAGATGTCGGAGTTATTTGAACCCAAACCGCGATCTTCTCCTAAACCTAACCAAGTAGTTTTTGTCACGTGACTTCCGTCCTAAAGTTATGGCACATCCAGTGTTATTTGAACCCAAACCGCGATCTTTTCCTAAACCTAACTAAGTAGTTTTGTTTCCTAAGTCTAACCAAGTCAATCTTTTCCTAAACCTAACTAAGTAGTTTTGTTTCCTAAGTCTAACCAAGTCGATCTTTTCCTAAACCTAACTAAATAATTTTATTTTGAAAAGACTGGAGCGGAAATTGAGATTGACACGTGCGTCATGTGTTGCTGGACATTCCTAGGAAAACGCACGAAAAATACGTTGTTGAATGTCGTGCTGAGCGTCATTGGAAATTCGTGTCTATGTAGACAAATCGAATAAATTAAACTTTGTGACTATTTCACAAAATGCCCAATAGTACAGGCTTGTCAACATTTCCAGGCAATGGCTAAGATCTCAGTTAGCAGTGTTTATTGATGACATTTATTTGCACCTTTCTGGCATCTGATGTCCCTTTTGAGAGTCGTACCAGATCAGATTTACTTTTATTACGAGTCATTTTCAAGCTCCACAAAGCACACTGTCACGTTTCTGTTGCACAATTATATCTCCTGTAGTGCTCTAGTCCTAACAGAGGGTGAGAGAAGCCTTTTATCTCACCATACAGTATGTAAACACTGATGTACAGTAACATGCTTGATCCCACTGATGAGATGCATCAGCTTCAACACACATTCAAACTTGAGGTGTGAGTGTCTATCCTTCTTCAAGAGTTACTGAACATCGGAGAGCTCTGCAGCTGAAAAGGCTGCACAAAGAAATGTGAAACAAGCCACCTCTGACAGTTGACAACTGAGTGTGTGTGTGTGTGTGTGTGTGTGTGTGTGTGTGTGTGTGTGTGTGTGTGTGTGTGTCTATTCTCTACCAGCAGCTCTGTGTCCCAAAGATACCGGGCAATGTTGCCAGGCGACAGGTACCAATTGTGTTGCGTTTCCGTGGAGACAGTAGGGAGGGTGGGGCTTTGATGAGAAGAACACAGTGTTTCTGACTCCCTCACATGTTCTCTCCCTCACACGCACATACACGCACGTACGCACACACACACACAGCGCATTAAACGATGAACTACATTAGAGGGTTTGCAGCAGTAGACCTGAATGGAGCCCAGTATCCCCTCTAACACTGTAAACGCCTGCTCACATACAACAGATAACAGCTGAAATGTAAGATAGAGAGAGACACACACACACACACACACACACACACACACACACACACACACACACACACACACACACACACACACACACACACACACACCTGAATGACCTACTCTTTTACTGGTGCAGCCGCTGACATAATATATTCTGCGGGGTTCATGATCTTTTGATAAAGAGAAAACTCAAACCAAAAAGAGCCACTTAAATCATCGGTCCTCTAGAAAACTCAATTCAATCCAGACAACTCTTAGAGAGCACAAGTTCAGCCTGGCAGTGACCTGTGATGGAGCGCTCCTCCTTTCAAGAGCTACTGTGAATCAATAACAGACTGGGTATTCAGACCAGATAAAAAGAAAATAGAGATAGTCTCTTTTTTTTTTTAGATAATAAGACTATTTCTGCATTCAGCTCTCCTCTTTAAGCACTCTTCCATTTCAGTGGTTAGTTTAATCATTGCCACAGTATCTTTGTAGATGGAAATAAAAGTAATAGCACCGTAGTTTTTTTTTTTTAGAGAAATAAAACCCATTTACTTCACTACCACTTTTGGTCGGTCCTGACCACTGCAGACCGGGAACATCCCACAAGAGCTGCAGTTCTGGAGATGCTCTGACCGTCATCGTCCAGCCAGCACTATTTGACCCTTGTCAAAGTTGCTCACATCCTTACGCTGGCCCATTTCTTTTTGGAATCCATAAGAACGCCTCCCTCTTATGGTATTCACAACCTCGTAAGTGGAAAGTTTCTCAAAGCTCCGAGTTCACAAGTTGTGGCGTGTTTGTTGACGTTGTCAGAAAATGCGGAGGCCACGGAAGTTAATTTTTTGGCACATAATAAGTTCATATATTATAATTGTAGTCATATGGAGTTTTTCTTTGTAATTTTATAATATGTCTGAAGAAAATGTTGATATTCCCAACGGCCTCATCTTTTACCTCCGTGATTATGCATTTGCATTTACTGCATTATGTCACCAGCTTTCTAGCTGGCTTCTAGACGCCGTCAGTAACGTTAATATTGCCGTTGCTTAGCAGCGGTGTTCTCACGACTTAACCACTTGAACGCCAAGCATGTCGTGTACATGACTTCCCATGTTGTAAACAGAAAGCTCGCAAGTTTTATTTGAAGGCACCAATAGTCGGACGACGGACGCTACAATTATAAACTGGAAATGAAAGTGTCTGCTTCGTCTCAGCACAGAGCAGCAGGTGTCAGATTTCACACACAGTATTCAACAAAGCCGTGTAATAAAAAGTAATAAACAGACTATGCTTATGATGTCCACCTTTAATTAGATACATGAAGCTCTGTTTATTGTGTGGACATGGAAGAGTTAATTGACACACACTCGTTAGCAGCAGAGGAGGAGTCTGACGTGGAAGATTTAATTGCGCTGACTGTGACTGTCAAATTGTCTTTTTTTATTCATTACAGCGAGCAATTGTCTTAGCCGTTTAAATGATAAGGAAGTAATCATGACGATATTAATTGTGACTTTTTTTTTAAATCATAGAATTAGAACAGAGCACACAATGTTATAAAAACCTAGTGGAGCATAGAGAGAAAGCGGTGCAGGGATTTGTCAAAGGTCTTGTCGTTTTTTACAGATCTGTCTGTGGCTTGTGGACTAAAAACTAAAAACTAAAACTAAAAAGGAACATGCTTGTAATTATATACTGGAGCACAACGTCCATCTGCTTTTGTGTTTAACTCCCTCCATCATTCCCCTAGCCGATGAGCACTTACAGCACAGCCTTACAAACCTGCCTGCGTTCATCCATTTTTAATTTTGTTTAAATTATTTTCTCCTATACAACCACAGCTAATGACGCTGGGCTCCTGATACAGCGCTGACCCTCCCTGTGATGTTGCTTAGCTGAGGCTCATTATGTATATGGTATCATTAGGCTTCATGTGCACATCTATGAGTGGACTTACGCAACAGGTGCGCCGAGGTCAGTGTGCTCTTCTCTGATCATGCATTCGTTTACAGTACGTAAATGTCTGACAGCCAATACATGAGGATGTGCAGAACAGATTTGCAATGAAGTTTAAATTGGACTATTAACTTTAAATGTAGTGGGCTAAAAGCTAAAGAGTGTTTCATAAATTCTAGCACTTAATTTTAGAGCCTAATAATGGGGGAGGCTGTCAGATGTTTTACCTGCTCGACAGTTTAAACCCACCCAGAAAGCAGCGCAGCAGACTGGAGGTGCACTGCAGATTCAAACAAACAACAAAACTAACAAAACATTAAATTGAATTAATTTGACCGCAACACACACGACATTGTAGAAGTTCCGTTGATTCATGGTGCCTCCGCTGCTTCACCACTCGCTCCGTCTCATTCCCAGAGCGTCAAATATCAACATTTTATAATAGATCAGAGTGATACAACCACCCGCTGCTGGACCGCCACCAAGGCATGGCCTGTCACGTTTCTACTGTACATTGTGTATCATTTTAAATTGAGATAGATCTTTACAGATTAGGGCTGTAAATTAATCACACATTTTTTAATCTGTTCAAAATTTACCTTAAAGGGAGATTTGTCAACATGGGAATGGACAAATATGCTTTCTTTATGCAAATTCATGCATATGTTTATTATTGGAAATCAATTAACAACACAAAACAATTATTGTCCAGAAACCCTCACAGGTACTGCATTTAGCATAAAACAATATGCTCAGATCATAACATGGTAAACTGCAGCCCAACAGGCATCAACAGCTGTCAGTGTGTCAGTGTGCTGACTTGACTATGACTTGCCCCAAACTGCATGTGATTATCATGAAGTGGGCATGTCTGTAAAGGGGAGACTCGTGGGTACCCAGAGAACCCATTTTCATTCACATATCTTGAGGTCAGAGGTCAAGGGACCCCTTTGAAAATGGCCACGACAGTTTTTCCTCGCCAAAATTGAGCGTAAGTTTTGAGCGTTATTTAACTTCCTTCACGACGAGCTAGTATGACATGGTTGGTACCAATGGATTCATTAGGTTTTTTAGTTTTATATTTCAAATGTTCTCTATCTTTTTTTCCGGTAGTTTCAGTGGTTAATAAACAGTCAGAGCTAGCAGGTAGTGATATTTCAGCTTTACTGAAAATTGGTAGGCACTTAGAGAATCCATATGACCCTTTTGGAAATCTACACCCAAACACAACTCCCTCTGCTCTCTATTTTTCTGCCTCTCTTGCTCTCTGTGGTGAAGGAATAGGGATGAGCAACAATTAGTAGAAAGAGACCTGCGGTGAAGAGGGAATAATATTTTGTGTCAGTGAATATATCACCAAATACTGTTAATGAGTTCAGTCTGGTACTAAAATCTCACAGCAAATAGAGTTTCTAGTTCACCTCAAAAGACCCTCGGCAGCATGGAGAAACGCACAAAATCTGATTACAGAGAAGCCGTAAGAGAGGAGGGAAGAACACACACTGCCACACACACACATACACACACACAAGCACGCACGCGCACGCACGAACACACACTAATCACCAAGTCTTGCCAAACTTCTTTAATCATGAATCTTGGAATAGAACTAACAATCAAGCTCTCTTTCCTCTGAGGCCCGAGACACTGGCTGCTACTGACTGTGTGTTTACTGTGTGCATATGTGTGTGTGTATCTAAGAGTGCACGGGTCAGTGTGTGTGTGTGTATGTGTGTGTTAGCTCAGATACATGGCAATAGGAGTATGAGCAAAAATAAGAGCACAAGCCAGCGACACAGCAAACACTTCTCTTTCCACATGCAGTCTCCTCTGTGCATACCTTGGCCCTGACCCAATCACGGTGTTAATGGCTCATTAGGAAGTAGTCGAAGCTGTAAAAAAGGAAGTTGATCATTAACCCTCCCCCAAAGTGCTGCGTTCTGCTGCCTGTCGCCATGGTAACCTGGCTACACAGGCTGAGTGGTGGCGAAGGTCAAGCTCCTGTCTGGCCAAAGCATCGAAAAAAAGGGGCCCAATATTGTCCGGTGTGTCGAACTAACTGGAATTATAGGTGTTACATCTGCTATGAGAGGCTGCTCAGACCATAAATCATACTTTCTCTCACTCACTGCAATCACACACACCTTTTATATGCACAATCATACTCTAACACACATTATCATCTGGACCATAAATTATACTCACTTACAGGGGTTGAATTTCAGTGCGGGATTGCGGGTATTGCACATAATTTGATTGATTGCCGCATTGGATTTAGAAATCTAGAAAACAGCGATATCTCATAATGTTCGTCACGTGGGCAATGCAGGACGACTGCCTGGAAGTGCTGCATTGACGGGCCGACTTCCGCCCTGGACAAAATACTTGTTGCGCTCTCTCTCTCTCCCTCTCTACAATGCAACAAACCCCCTCTGCTGATGCAGTATTACTAACTAGCATATAAAGACAATAGGGATGCACCAATCTGATGTTTTCAGTCCGGAGGGCAATACTTGGGGTTTGGTTATCGGCCGATACCGAGTACCGATCCGACACCAGTGATTACTTAATAAGCTGAATGCCTCACTGTGGAAGTGACTGGGATCATTCTTTCATGTGTAAGGCAACATCAAGTTTGACTTAAACATTGTTAACATAGTAAAACAAAATGTGGCGTCCCATGTTCCAAGGCTGAGTCCTTACCGCAGCGGCCCGAGGTTCAAATCCGACTTGTGGCCCTTTGCTGCATGTCATCCCCTCTCTCTCTCTCTCTCTCCCCCTTTCAATACTATCTCTGTCACTATGAATAAAGGCATAAAACCTTAACAAAAATAATCTAAAAAAGATCCTTTTGCAGCAAAAAGTTGGTCAAAACTAGAGGAAGGAGCCAAGTTTAGGTTAGGTTTACAAACAGCAACTGACAACTGTTACATATTATACCTTTAAACAGGAATTTAAATTCCAGTATATAATGTATACAGTATGTAAACATAGCCAGACAGGCTCCAATGATGTGAACTTGGAGGCATGCAAACTCACTGAAACGTAAGTCTACATCATTTGAAGTGGAACCTGCCAGAAATCCGGAAACCTGAATGGACTGAAGTTAGTGCAAACAGCAGACGGCAGCAGTCAAAAGACAAGTTATATCCAGGGCTTTAACAGCAAAATGAGCTGCTTGATTTGTGAAACATATGACGCTGCGCCTTTATACCAGCCGATGTTACCAAATGTCACCTCTAAGTCTCCGCTCAGATGGCGTTTCTCATACAGCAGCAATGAAAAGGAAGCTTTCCTGATGCTAAGTCAGCAAAGACTGTGATGTCACATGAACGTTGATCCAGCACACAAAAGAGGATTGACACTAAATTCATAAATCCACTGAGTAATCTCACCAAGCTGATGGTCATTTCAAAGCTCCCCGAGAGCAGTCTGATTTTTAACAGAGCTGTGATCAAGTGGGAAGAGATGAGGCGGTGAGGACACAAGAGGACCGGGAAACAATAGAGCATGGAGACGAGAGAAAAGGGAGCCTTCAAAAGAAAGACTAAGGACACTGATTCAGCTCAAAGAGATGACCACTAAGAGAGGAGAGAGAGAGAGAGAGAGCTGGAGGAGTGATGATATCTGAGGTAAGAACAGGACAATCTGCACTCACATTATCATGCTTTCTGATACACACCATCACACAGACTATTTTAGACCAAATACAGACAATGGAGAGAAGCAAGATGCATGCAGATTTACTCTCGGCAGTGTGATCTAAAATGTATGCATATCCTGAGGCTTTATGGCTCTAAACTGAAAACGTACAGAGACAAGAAGTACAGGAGAAACTGAAGGAACATAGCAGAAACTTCAGCTCCTGGTTGGTCAAAGCCTGAGCTCCCAAAGAAACATATACAGACACATAAAGTGCTGGTGAGTACGTAGCTATGCAAGCTACAACTGACTTCTGTTTGAGGCCAAAAAAGAGATAAAACAAGCAACACACCAATTGTAAACTCCTTTCAGACACATTTATGATTTTGGGCAACAGGTATATAATTACAACTGCCTTGATTTAACACCATAATGCTCTCTGTAGTAGTATAAAGATGTCTATTATTTATAACTCCAGCAGCAGCAGCAGAGAAATGTCAGTGTATGTGAGAGAATATAGTTTTGTGTGTATTAAACAGGAAGGCAGTTTAAATTGTTAACATTGTCTCTGATCCAATAAATCTGACACGGTTTTACAGCCAACTGGAGAATATATAAAGTTATTTTAAGAGGCCGATAGCTTCATCAGATCACTCCTTGTGGGACATTTCTTTTAAATGTCTCAGTTACAATTTAACGGGCTAGAAGATGTCTGTGAAATAAAGCTATTCTTCTTGATGCAGCTATAAGACTGTTATGCTATCATTGTCTCAGAATAAACTATGATGACAGAGCATAATGTTTGTAAAAGAATATAATTCTCTAGTGACTATAATGGAGAACTGTAGTCTATGAACAGTGGGCTACCTCCGGGTCTGAGAAGTGAAGCCAATGCTGAAGTGCCTTCTGACTTGCATTCTCTCTAACAGCCAGCAGGGGGCGACTCCTCTGGTTGCAAAAAGAGAAAATGAGCCTACTTCTCTCTTGATTTATTTCCTCAGTAAACATTGTAAACATGAGTTTATGGTTTCAATCGCTATAGTTTCAAGTCTTCTTCAGTACAGCATGATGTTCATTTAGTAAATGATGGTCCCATTTAGAGTCAGATAGTCCATAAAGCAGGGGATGCTTCTTGTGATTGACAGGTCGCTACCACAGCGTTGTCCGGTCTGGGAGTTGTCCGTGTTTTCATATTGTAACTTTAACCCTTTCACAGTGTGTTTTCAGATCATGAAAGTTAATTATAACCTTTTTAGATGAAAATGTCTTACTCAGTGTTCCGTTGTACGTAGCTCCACCCTCTCGTGTCACTTCTGGTTGCAAAAAAACAACATGGTGACGGCCAAAAACCAGGATGGTGACGGCCAAAATGCGAAACTTGAGGCTTCTAAACATGATTTTTTTTACTTAAATGGCCTCTCACAGTTTTCAACTCTTGAATCAAACGAGGCTCTTAAATAAACCAGCTTTACTTTTTACCCACAACACTAGTCCTGGTCTAGATAAATAATTTATGTATTTAAGGTTTCTGTTTTCTTGGTTGCGGTTGTTTTGTCCCGACAGAACGTTGTTAGAAACATGGAGAGATAGCCTGCAGTGGCAATTTATGATTCCAACAGACAGCCCATCCTTCACCTACCGAGACAAAAGCCTGAACAGCCTGGAAGCAGAGAAACAGAGCCACATCAGGGAGGGTTGTCCAAGATCGACGGGAGGCAAAATGAAAAGTCCCACGAAAAGGGAAAGAGAGACAGAAAGCCACGGAACAACGTCTTAGATATTTACCTTAAAACACAGAAGAAGAACGTCCAAATAAAACCAACAGACATCAAAGTTATTGTGCAGATTCTCTTTAGATTCATCTCTACTAAAATATTGATGTGTTCAGTGCTTCTGCATCGAGCAGCGCTTACTGATAGGCTTATCAAAGGCATCATATGATACAGCGTGCTTCAACCTTATCAGCCAGCTCCCTCAAGCAAGATAGAGTAGCTGAAGCAATAAGCAGTGCAGCGCTGTGGGCCAGTTTGGCGGCACTCAGCTGTGACAGATTCTTTGAGACCTGCGTGTCGTTTTCCTGCTGTAATTCTCTGATGAAAAACACAATTAGGGAAATCGCTTGTGGGACACCACAGAGAAGAACTCGGGAGGAGGCAATAAAACAGAGGGAAGGAATAAAAAAGACTAATAGAGAGTTTCTGCGTGTCAGCGTGTTTGTAAGCGAGTTTAATTGAAACGTGATCAGTGCAGCGGCGCTAAAAGAGCGTCTGAAAAACACGAGGATCGGTCTGGGCTCGGGGTTGTGTGTATGTGTGTGTCTACATGTGTGTGTGTTAGTGTGTTCATGGAAGGGATGCCCATTTTCAGAATGGCATCAAAGCTTATCAGACCTAATTAGCAACAAAACTCCCATTGTATTAACGTTAAATTAGCGTTGTGTGACTACATTGTGGTCGTGTTCACATTCTGAAGACTGTATAATAATCAACCCGGTCTTCTACAAAATTACGTTCCCAGACAACTGCACTACATTCTCAATTACGTTTCGAGGGAAACGTATTTCCTCCCAGATTACGGTCAGAGCTTTCAACACGTAGTTAACGTTGTAAATTGAAACAAAACAAGAAACTCTAATCGGTTAGGTTTAGGCAACAAAACTACTTGGTTAGGTTTAGTAAAACAAACATCATGGTTAGGCTTAAAAGGACTATGTTTGTTACGTTACTGAAAATAAGTGAACGTTGACTTTTAGTTTCCCACTGAACATGAACAGCAGTATCCGGGGGGAAAGTCCTGTGTTTGTTTAGCCCATCCACCATCCCTCCTGCCTGCCCATAGTGGACTTTCTCGCTTGTTATACTCGTTATTATATCATGTAATTTTCATTGACGGTCACTCGATATACCACGTCACCTGCTTTGTGCGTTGCTCATTGTACTACGCCGCTCGCTGTACTACTCCTTGTACTACGTCCCTCGCTGTTCTACGTCGCTCGCTGCGGCCGTCCGTGGACTATCATTACAAATGTATTTGTGATACGTCAAAGACAAACGTAAATCTGCGACAAAATACGTTTCCCTCCAATCGTAATTGAGAATACAACTTAGTTGTATGGAAATGTCATTTTTAGGAGATGGGGCTGAAATAATACTGTAGAAATAGAGCCGGTCAAACAAAAAAAAAACATTTGAAGACATCACCTTGAGCTCTGGGAAACTTGAGATTTTAAACAGTTTTTACAATTTTCAAGCATTTTATGGACAAAACGTAGTAAAACCTTTCTACGTAAAAGTAGATAATCGGCAGATTAATAATAATAATTAATAATCTACACCTGATGTGTTTCCTGTTTTTGAAGCATAGAGTCAATGGGGTCATCTGGAGATTCTATCTGTCCATCTATCTATCTCTCTATAGGAGCAGAGAGAAGCAAGTGATGGAGTTAAAAACACAGAGAGAAGTTCTCATTGGCACCGGCCCAAAGATCTCAGTGGGAGAGGAGATGTGAGGAGTGTGTTAAAATCACCACCATTACCTTTTCGCTGGTGCTAAGCTAAGCAATCAGACGGCCTGCCTTGAGCGTGTCTAGCCTTGTTCTGGCAGCAGAGACGAGGCTTTTTATAAATCATCAGCATCCCTTTTTGAACGTTAAAAGGACGTGTGCTCTCGGCTCTTCTGTGCCATTTATTGGGTGCAAACGGGGCTCAGCTTGCATCATATTACTGTGTACGTCTTACAATACAGCTTCAGCACGACTGCATGACAAGAATGAAACAGAAAAGGATGATAAGAATTGACACAATTTAACCTCTGGAACCTGTTTTAAACTATTTTTTAATCTTGTCCACTCCTGGCATGTCTCAGTCTGACATGTCATTTTCAGGACAAAATAGGCTACTTAAAAAATGCCTGTGAGTGGTACTATAGACAGCATGAAGCTATTTATTAAAACTCTATTTCATTTGCATCCACAGTGTTAAGGGGGATGAATAAGGAGGCTTTCACATCAGGGACCCGGAGCCGAGTACACTTGACCCCAAAGTCCATTAGAGATTAGTGTGAATACTGTGAACCATACTGTGCCCGGGTCCACTTGAAAGGGTCGTCTTGAGTACAGTTCATGTGTACTCAGGAACGGTTTGCATCAGGTGTGAAAACTGTACCGAAACAAGTGGACTGCTACTTAAAGTGAGTTGTTTTGAAAGGGCAGGCTTTTTTCTCTGAAAGCTGCATTATGTGCGCAGCATGCGCCGATCTCTTCCTCTGAACTGCATGACCGTGAGCGATAAAGCAGGAAGGCAGGCGAAAGGTTCCTTCTTGTCTCCAAAATATATAAACAATAGTAGGCATAATTCTGAAAAACATAGTTCTGAAATCTGGAGGTGGACGGATGTACAATCCTCAACTTTTTTTTGTGGTACGCTGACTGAAGCGAGGCGTGTTAAAGACGGAGAACCTTAAAGCCTTTCGCTGTGTTGGTGGATGTTCAAAGAAAGGTCACACTATGGCAGAGGGAAAAAAAAACAAACTCTGTGACCTTTGCATCAATGTCTGTGGATGATAGTGGGCCGCTGAGGGAGAGATAGATAAAATAGCAGCCTGGTCCTACAGAAGCACTATTATAGAGCACAGCCTGCGGAAGGACTTTGAGAGCTATAATAAAACGTGCATGAAGATAATCTCTTGTCGGTGTCAGAGTCTCCCAGTGGGAGCGGACTTTTAGAGACCGGTAGGTAGCTAGTGGGAGGAAGGTGGTGTCCTGTGGCACCTTGGTGGTGTCATTATTGCTGAAGGTGTTCAAAAGGTACTCGTAGTATAACACCGTCACACTCACAGGGCAGTTTTTAGTTGTTCATTTTTAAATCGATGCAGCAGAACCAGAGGTATCATCTTTTTTATTGCACACATTCCTCTTCCTTGTCAAAACCTGCCGCCTACATTACCCACAATGCCACTTGACTGCTGACAGTTTGGATGGAGATTCTTGTGTGTTAGTGGCTAATGTAGCCTGGCAGCTCTAAGCCTGCAGCGGCGATGAGGAGGAGGCTACAGAGATCTGGACTTCTGTCCAACTCCACACCTCCAGATTTGTTTCATTTTCAAACTTGCAGTCTTCAGCCACACCTGACGCTGACTCACGCGACCACGCTTGATGCAATTTATCCGATTTTGTGCAGCTCCCTTTGGAGACACGAAACATTTTATGCAACTTTTTTCACATTTACCGCAGCACTCCCTAAGACCTGTAAACAGACTTTAATCACTTTCACTTTCATCCACAATAGCATGAAAGAAGTTCGAGGTATTCTCAGCTTGAGCAGCATCCTTCTCTTTGCCTCCTCCACCAGAGGTCCACCTCAGGACGGAGCCTTTCTGATGAGTTTGTTGATCCTGCTGGTGCAGCTGCACACCACAGTGCAGAATAAAACACTGGACAACAGCAGATGATAGAACATTCACAGCATGAAGCTGTACAGTGCAGTACATCCAAGGTACTTTTAGTCTTCGACCACCTCTACTTCTGAAGTTTTGATGGAGACAGAGGACAGGGGACTCTTCTTTGAACTAATGTCTAGTTCACACTACACGACTTAAGCTCTGATTTTCCACTTCAAAGATCCTGTAGTGTGCGACCCCCTGTCACCGATCAGTCATGTAGTGTGCAACCCATGACCTAGAGACTCCTGATTATAAGACGGCAAGTTGTGTAGTGTGAACAGTAAAGCGATCTGGTGACTTTGAAAGTCACGTAGTGTGAACTTGGCTTAAAGTCCACGTCACCACCAACTCCTTTATCTTGCTACTGTTACACTGAGCTGTCCACAACACCTCGATAATCATCTTCCTTGCAGCTGACACGCCCGGCAAGTCTTCCAACAACTTCTGCAGGTGGCGGTGGGGTCCACTTAATGTTTGTACGGTCTCTTTGACCTCCCCCAGTGTCCTCCATTAGTTTACTTTCTTCACCGCTCTCTTCATTATGTGTTTCTGTGTCACTGTGCTCCCCTGTGACTCTAAACTACCTTCACTGACCTCACAGAATAATTCCTCCTCATCTCTTCCGGCCAAATGGATAAAAGGATGGGGAAGTTGATTGTTAAAGCCTCCCTTAGGCTTATATGTCAACATTTGTGACCACCTACATTTTTACACAAAAGTCAAATTTCACAATAATCTGACAAAAAAAAAGATCCACTTTAAAACCCAAGGACATCGCTTCAGACAGGATTTATATTCCCGGAGGAACAACGAGTTCACAGAAAAACAGGAGGTAATTGCAGCTGTAATCATTGCTGAGCTGGGCGTGAAAAATTACCCACATTACACACTTAAAATCACTGACCAGCGGAGGTGATGTTAAAATCACCCCATAAATCCAGTCCGAATGGGACTCTGGATGACTACAGGTCTCCATTTTGTGCAAAATTGTATTTGAACCTTATAAGTTCACACAAAGGCTTATCACAATGTTTATTATTCTCAGTTTAGGTACATTTACTTGACCCTTAAGGACCCTTAAGGACCCTTAACACTGTTCCCATCATAGAGTGACTGCCTTTTTATACATAAGATAAACAACTCGATCTCACGGGAGGGCATTTTGGCCTTGTCGCGTGTCATTTGTACGCCTCTTTTGTGTGTCAATTTTACTTCACGCAACGAAACTACGGTAACGACCACAGTTAGGTTTAGGCAACAAAACCACTCACTTAGGTTTAGGATCATGGTTGGGCTTAAAATAACTACGAAAACAACGTAATAGAAGCACGAGAAACACATCAAAAACGTTGAACATGAACACCGGTCTCTAGGTTGACTGTCCTGTGTTTGTTGGACCCATCCACCACCTCTCCTCTCATCCGCCATTAGCAGTCTTTTTCATGTTTTTATTCTACGTCACTGGCTCTGAGCGCGGCGTACATGGCGTACAAATGACACGCCAAAAGATAGAATGGCGTTCTTATTGCTCGTTAAATGACTTGTAATTACCACCTCAATCATACACCATTTAGTGCGACCAGGCTGAAATACAAGTTTAACAAAGTACAGTGCTGCTCTAATAGTCCTATTCTCCTCTCCTCTCCTATTTATAGCGTCACCTTTTGTTACCTGAAGCTGACATTCTTCACCATCGGCTGATCTTTATAAATGGAGAGAGAAACTGCCCTTATCATTCCCCTGCAGACAGACAGAGTCTGTCCCTCAGAATCAGGTACAACGTGAAAAGAACAAATAGCCATCAATGCCACTGGACAGTGTGTGTATGTCTGTACCGGTATGTGTGTTTATGTGAAAAAAAGAAAAAGAGAAACAAAGTCCAGAGGCCTCCCAACACTAAACGCTAAATGGACCACATATAACGTTTTATAGATGGTCCATTTTTCAACCTGAGTAGGACAAAGCTCTTTACACAGCCTCTCATTCACCCACGCACACTCTCACAGAGCTGCCATGCAAAGCGACGGCCTGATCATTAGGAACAATTTGGGGTTTCAGTCGCAGCCACGAGAACACACAGATGAGCAGGTCAAGAACGACAACTCTCTGCTGCAATTTACTTCTTTTTTTTGCTGCTGAAAAACTGCTTTTGTCTGCTAACAGGTTGGAAAGAGTGGTAGATAAAGCAGAGGAGAGAGGAGGAGGAGGAAGAAAGATTAAAGAAGGAGTCTCATTTACCTACAATGCTCCTACTGCATTCCCTATAAATGATTCCCTCTATTTAAGGGTGAATTGAATTCTCAACCCGGTCTCACAGGAAGGGGTACAAATACCATGACATTACCGAGATGTTCCGCGTCATGAGTATGCATTTCAGCGTTTTCGCGTGCCATTTGTACGCCGCTTTTCCCGAGTCATTTGTACACAAGCGTCAGCAGAATACCACTTAGTTAGGGTAAGGAAAAACATTGTGTTTGGGCTTCAAATAATTAAGTAAACTAAGTAAAACACATATAGAAACAACTACAGAAAACATGTCACAAATGTCAACAACAAACACTTGACAATCGTCACATGACAAACGTCACTGACATAACTTACAAAACCCCCCCCAAAAAACGGTAAACAACAGTCTCGAACACTGGTCACATGGTTAAAAGTCCTGTGTTTGTTGGACCCATCCACCTACTCACCCGCCCACCAGAAGTGGTCTTTCTCGCTTTCTATACTACGTCATTAACTCTAATCATAGGATTTTAACGCAGATGCGTTTACATTGCAGTCAGTACAGGATACACGGTGTACAAAAGACACGCGGAAATCAAGAAAGGCGTACTTATTGCACGTTAAACGCCTTGCGCATTATCGTGGCATTTATACGGCTTTTCGTGCGAACGGGCTGGAATTCTTGCAGATAACTCTCTCAGAATATGAGGTGACAAGTTGATCCTTATCACATCATATTGGCTTCCATCTTTCATGCAGTAATTGCAGCAACAAAATATTAACAGAGGAGCTTGTTGTGTAAGCAGAATAATTAACTTCACTTCTTTCCTTCCCCAAGACATTCTTGCTCAGCCTGGTTTACAAAAACGTTCCTTTCTGCAGCCGGGTGCTTTGGTCAGGTTGGCTACCATGGTTCATTCAATCCACTACTCAGCCATGTCCTCTCAGACTGTGCAATTCATACTGTAATATATGCAAAATGTATATATTTAGGTCATTTTATTGCTGAGAATTCACAAATTAAATTAGTAATTTTCCGTTTTTTTGCTTCATATTTTTCTGATGTGCAACTCTTCCATTATGATGGAGTGAGCTGCAGCCTCTTGAACACCATTATACTCAACACTGAAATAACCTGGCCTTGGCTTTGTCCTTCACAAAAGACACATTTAGCACAGTTCAAGTAAAACATGTTGTGATTATTACAGCGCAGGATAAAAAGGTTTAATGCTTTAAAATGAAGCCAAACAGAGGAATTTACACGTGAGGTCTGTTCTCTCTTAATAACAAGCAGAGGTGGGACCAAGTCAGTGTTTTGCAAGTCCCAAGTCCTAAACTTTGAGTTTCGAGTCCTAAACAAGACATAATGCGCTCTTCACCAAATGTAATGCAATTTTAACAACAGAGTAAATGGCGCCAACTGACGCTCAGTAACGAAACGTTAGTTCTTCATGGTTTTCTCCTACAACTTGACTGGATGTCAGATTGGTTCAAACAAACTGGATTTGGGGAATTAAGTGTAAGATAATCAAATGTAAGTCCCAATAATATTTACCAAAAGTACAGAGTCCAGAGTTCGACAAAAAAAAACACACCACTTTTTGGGGATTCAGCGATAAACAACAAGATAGAAAATCAGTTTTTTCCCCTACGAGTAAATCCTCCTCCTACACAAATCAAGAAAGGATCTCTCAAAAAGTAAATAAATCCAACATCTCCGCTGCTTATTTTGTCTAGTCAAGACATCAAATTTGTGACTCTAATCTGACTCAAGTCCAAGATATCAAGTAAGGACATGAACTATAGCAAACACAATTCAGCACAAGATAGCTGTAAATATACATAAACATTAGGTTATAAAGGCTCCTCTGTACACCTGTATGAATATGATGGGACCTTACCAGTCAGCTGCTAATCAGCTAATGCATCACTGATGAGATTCTGATGCAGAAGCACGAATGCAGCGTAAATAGCAAATCAGCTGATGCAAGCACGTCTTCAGTGATATAATTGGACTAATGCTCCATTAGCTGTGTTTCAACATAACATAGACACTAGAATCAAACATACAGGAAACACAAAGAGGAGAGAGAGAAGTCAGTAAGTAAAGAGAATATAACAACGCATACAACACAGAGGATTAAATATTCAGTATGGATAGAACACATGGGAAGGGAAAGAGGAAGGATTACGTGAACAGCATACATGTACTGCATGTGCTGCATTCAGTTTTTCAAAATCAAGCCCAAGTTCTGGGTTGTTGGGTTGTTGGGTTGTCCTGCTGATCTGTACAGCAACATAGAATTATTACATGCTGCTGAAATGTACTAAAAGCATTGTGGCCATGAGGGCATTTATGCGAGTTAGAGTGCTCTTTGTCTCCGTTCCTCTACTCAAACTACATCCACACTTACAACAGCTCGTGTTGAAAATGCAGTTTTTGTGTGAACACGACGTTGCCCCACATTTGTGTTTTCAGGTTGTTTTTGTAAAAATCTTTCTCCACAAAGAAAATGCCTGACGATAGGAAAAACAGGTAAATCTCATTATTCTTCATTCATTATTAACATCAGAGCCAACATCTGGTCCGCAGTGGGCCGGACAGTCGGTTTTTAATAAATCACAATTTAGTTGTTCTCATTTTGTTTTTCCAACTCACTCCCAAGTCGTCAAACACCGCCGCTTCGTAAGCGCCCCTCGGCATCGGACACCGACGCACAGAGGCACCCTTTAGCGACTCTGTGTGACGCGCCGGGCTTTCAACTAACTCCAATGTAAACCCACCCACGGCGTTATTCAATGGTCAGAGCAAGTGACAGTCCGCTTAGGGCGGGCGGGAAACACAGGACTTTCAACCAGGAGACTGCTGTTCATGGCCGTGTGAAACAAGTAACCATTGACTTATTTTGTCAGTCAGTTGTTAGTCACGTGACTCATTAGTATTGTTAGTCTCGTGAGTCACGTGAGTTGTTTGGCAGTCATTAGTCATGTGAGTAGTTAGTCACTCGCTAAGTCACGTGACTCGTTAGTATCATTAATCCTGTGAGTCACGTGAGTCGCTAGTCATGCGACTCATTTGTATCATCAATCCTGTGAGTCGTTAGTCAGTGAAGTTAACGTCAGCCCGACCGTTTCCTAACCCTAACTGAGTGGTTTGTTGCCTAAACTTAACTTCCTGTCAAAACGGAAGCTTATTTTGAAAGGACACTATGCATGTAACAAGCGTATATTGACATGCCGTCCCTGGTCCGTCCAAAAGTAACGCAGGGGGAAGGGGTACACCATGCGACGGTCTCCGATGCCGACGTGAACTGACCAAGCGGTGGTGTTTGACGAGTTGGGAGTGAGAATGTGTTCCTTTTTCAGTTTCCAGACAACAAAGTGAGAAATACTGATGCTGCCAGAGTTTCAAGATTTATCCACTCTGAAGACCATTTTTGAAAGTATCTGGTGTGAAAAACGTGGACACACTCTCGCTCATACACTCCCGGGAGGAGGAAATATAACAAAAAGACTGAAAAGAGAAAGGAGAGGAATGAAGTGTGAGTGAGAAACTAAGAAGACTACACTGGGGTAAAGTGAGCTCTGAAAGGCAGATGGGGAGCGAGGGATAGAGAAAGTGAAGGGTTTAGGGTTTCATGCCTCTGTGCACGGATCAGCATGATGGGTAATTCAATTATAGGAGTTGGAAGAGGGAGAACTCGGAGAAGAAAGAAATGATACGACGGGATGAGAGATGGAGAAGCAAGGGGAAGAGAAAAAGGATGGAGGAGCATCAAAAGATTAGGGAGGAAGAGAAAGAGATGATGAAACATGGAAGAATCACTTTGAAAACCCAGAAGAAGAGAAGGAAAGTTGGGTTTTAAATAAAGGAATCTGAACCTTCTCTTGAAAATAAGGTCATACTGCCCCTTTTCTTCTACTGTTATTCTCTCTCTCTTTCACTCTCTCTCTGTCCGTCTCTCACCCTCTCCAGCTCAATCTCTGCCTGTGCCAGCGTTAATCTGCCCTGGCATTGTGTCGCTCAGCGTCTACCTCTGGGGAAAAGCTCGCTCTGAACAGGTGGTAGGGTTTCTAATATCACACACACACACACACACACACACACACACACACACACACACACACACACACACACACACACACACACACACACACACACACACACACACACACACACATACATGCATGCATGCAGAGCACATCTTGCCAGTTCATAAGCGTACAAACACACGAGGCACACGGACATATGGTGCACTGTGCGCTCAATTGAGGGACAAGCTGTGTGTGTTTATGGTAATTGGATTCGGGCAGATCCTTAATAAGTTATTTCCAGGATTGTGCGTGAAGCTCAGAGGAGGAGAAAAGTCCTAAAGTGTGCCGACTGTAATCTGCAGTCGGACTTTCTTCCACAAGTATCTTATACAAGCAAATAGGACCCAATGAGCCGTGGAGCATCGCCCGGTAATGGAAAACCTCCCATTCCATCCTGTCAACCTATATGTATATCCAGGTGATAAAGCACCCTGCAGGACATTATGGAAATCGCCCTACTCATCATTCCTAGAGGATTCATCATGCCGTTGTCTGGTGGAGGCCAGGCCCAGCTGATCTACGAGTGTTATTGCGCAGTCTGCCCATGAATCGTTCTTTATACTCCCTGCTTTGACTGCTTAAGTCCCGTCGACTGGCTCCGTGCGACTTATTTATTCATCTATTTAAACTCAGCCAGTAATTGCTGAAATGGAATAGCTCAATAACAGCCTGCTGTGCCGTCAACAAAGCTCCTTCAATACCCATGTGGGGAATGATCATCATCTTGAGCTTTTTGTTTTTATCTCTAATCCTCATTTAGCTTTTTTTTTTATCCTCCTATGTAAAGATTTGATTGAAGTTGAGACCATTTAAAGGTAAAGTCTCATATCAAACTATATATGACCAGTCAACTCTGCGGAAATCACTGGCGTAACTGTATGAGTATAGTGGCATTATACAGTATACTGAAACAGGTTAAAGATTATTGTGGTAACGTGCGGTCAAGCCGGCCGTCACTCTCATCTCCGTGGTCAAATCGTCCGACGCTACAACTGTAGAGCACCCATATACTGACATCTATGTTAAATACATTCAAACGGCCCCGATGGAGCTGACCATGGATGTATAAAGAGAACGGAGCTGACGGGAGAGCTAGAGACGGACTTGGAGAAGTTAGCGGAAGTATACACAGTGTGACTATGTTCGGTTTTCAAAATAAGGTGTTAACAAAGGATTTATACAAAATACATATATAGAAATAAGATTGATTGGATTATATTCACCAGAAGTTTAAAACATTACATGCCACTTATAAATTAAAAAAGAAAAATACCACTAATTTGTGAAGGAAATTACTTTATTCTTTGATTTTTGGGTTGCTGGAAAAATTATAATAAATAACCTAATAAATGCCTGACAATGAAACTGATATATTTGACTTCAGGACATCTCTGACTACATACATGCTGAAAATCAAACATTTTACTGTGTGAACTTAGAGATTTTCCAAAGTAAAAGTCCCTAGAAGTGTATGATTGAACTTTTTCCCATGGTCTAGAGTTAAAAAGTTAACAAAAAATAAATCGTAAGATCAAATTGTAATACTTGTAGAATTGCAATACTTAAAAATCGCAATACATATCCAATCGGCACCGAAGTATCGTGATAGTATCGAATCTGGAGGTAATGATGCTCAATATTCCTAAAAAGACAAAGGAAATAGAGAAACTTAACAGCAAAAGAAACTTAAAGTTACAAATGTTATAATACTGGCCGGATGACAAGTATCTCTATGACAACATAGCATTGAAGGGTAATCTGGGTAATGAAATGGGGTGAAGGGTAATGAATATGTAAGCAGGGTATAGTTAGGACAGGGATTTGATCACATTCTTCAGATTTGATTAGTTCACTCAAAAGTTTGTGTAGCTTCAAGAAGACAGAGCGAGAGCAGAGCGAGAGCAGAGCGAGAGCAGAGCGAGAGCAGAGCGAGAGCAGAGCGAGAGCAGAGCGAGAGCAGAGCTGTAGAGGACTCTAAGGACTGTTGTTTTTTAACTGAGATCCCACACTACTTACAGGGACAAAGGAAAATGTTTATTTTATTTCACCGTGTCTTTAAAGACACGACTCGCTGTGTTCAAACATCCCCTATTTGGAGTTGCATTCTCTGCCACCACACACTTGCTACTAAAATGATTTGAGCTTCTCTTTAATTGGACTCTCCTCCAGGTTGATGTCACGGTAACAGGCTTCTCTTAAGTGGAGTTGGTGCTGTAAATTCTTTGTTAGTTCATGTTTGGTAGTCCGGTCCCTTTGAGCTGCTGTATTCACACAACAAACACAAAACAACAGGGAGTTGGCAACGCCGACTCTTAACACGAGAACCACAGTTAACTCAGCCCATCTGTCTACTTAACTGATCGAATATCATCACTATATGAGACTACTTGTAGCTCTCGAGCTCCGGGACCTAAAGCCTGGAGATGGCCAATTACAGTTATGGAAGTATATGTCCGCGAGATCGACCGCTGGAAATGTTTTTCATTTCAAAACCGGCACCTAAATTCCTCGAGCTCATGCATTTTTAAAATCCTGAGAAACAACAACACAAATGAAACAACACGTTGTATACGGGAGACGTTTTCTAGTGCCTCCTCTCGCTCATAAAATATTTTTAAATGGACTATTTGAAAATAATTTGATTACAGTAAGATTACGACACATTCACCATTTGGTCTGCTGGCTGAGTGCCATGACTGATCTGAGATCTAGAGATCATGTTTACTGGATACAATGAAAGTAGGGCTGACAATCGACTAAAATATTTGATCGCAATTAATCACACATTTTTTTATCTGTTCAAAATGTACCTTTAATATCCTTTATCAACATGGGAGTGGGCAAATATGCTGCTTTATGCAAATGTATGTATATATTTATTATTGGAAATCAATTACCAACACAAAACAATAACAGATATTGTCCAGAAACCCTCACAGGTACTGCACTTAGCATGAAAAACATATGCTCAGATCATAACATGACAAACTGCAGCCCAACAGGCAACAACAGCTGTCAGTGTGTCAGTGTGCTGACTTGACTATGACTTGCCCCAAACTGCATGTGATTATCATAAAGTGGGCATGTCTGTAAAGGGGAGACTCGTGGGTACCCAGAGAACCCATTTTCATTAACATATCTGGAGGTCAGAGGTCAAGGGACCCCTTTGAAAATGGCTATGCCAGTTTTTCCTCTCCAAAATTTTGCAGAAGTTTGAAGCGTTATTTAACGTCCTTTGCGACAAACTAGTTTGACATGGTTGGTACCGATTGATTCCTTAGGTGTTCTAGTTTCATATGATGCCAGTACCTTCAAAAAACAAAGCCAGCTACAACCTAAAAACCGCAAGTTGCGTTAATGCCTTAAAAAGATGAGTGCCATTAAAACAAATGCGTTATTATCGCGTTAACTTTGACAGCCCTAAATGAATGGGGTAGATATTGAAGCTACAATATCACTTGAATGGATCTCTGCTGTGTTCAGAGTCAGCCGATAAAAAGTGCATTATGTGTGACGTAAGCCGTCTTACACCACATCTGTTTAGGTGATTTCAACCTCCTCTGAAAAGGTCCACTCTCTCCCAAAGGGAGTCAGAATGATCAATATATCCAGTGGCTGTTCAGAGGTTCAATAATCAGGAGAACTGAAACGATTCTCTGTCCACAGTCAGCAAAGGCCCAGAAGAACACGACACTCCAAGCTTGTGGCTAATAACTATAATTAATAATGCAATTGACTAGTTTTCCTTGATATTAAATCAATTGTCCTGACATGAAAAATCACCACAACATTATGATTCAACTCGGGAAGGAAACTGCTCAATAACACCAGCAACTTTGGAACCAGGAAATGTAGAGAATGTAACTGAGCCAATTAACACAACTGACAACAGAGCATGACCAACAATCTGTGGCTGATCAGCAGGCCAGCCTCCGCTATACACAGCAAGATTTTGATGAGCTGCCTAATAAGCTGATACAGAATCTGTTGCAGTGGAAAGCATCGGATTATCCAGCACTGGTTCGCCTGATTCTGGCTGTTCATTTTGGGGCAAAGCGGAGCTCAGACATGTTGGGTCTGAATGACGTGTGTGTCTTTCCCATTCTGGAAATAGCAGCTTCACATTGGAGCGGAGGAGCTGAGTGTTTTATTTGACAATGACGTGGTCCTTGTGTCAAGAGAAGAAGACAGAGGTGCATCATCCTCCAGCTGGGCTAAAGGGCTAAATAATTGGACAAATACAACATGTCTTATTCTCACAGGGGACGGGGAAAGATGGAGAGAGAGCCTGCGGGTCTGAGAAGTGAAGCCAATGCTGAAGTGCCTTCAAGTTGCATTCTTTCTAACAGCCAGCAGGGGGCGACTCCTCTGGTTTTCTCATAGAAGTCTATGAGAAAAAGACCCTACTTCTCACTTGATTTATTACCTCAGTGAACATTGTAAACATGAGTTTATGGTCTCAATGGCTAGTTTCAAGTCTTCTTCAATACAGCATGATGTTCATTTAGTAAATTATGGTACCATTTAGAGTCAAATAGACCATAAAGCAGGGGATGGTTTAGGGCGGGGCTACCTTGTGATTGACAGGTCGCTACCACGGCGTTGTCCGGTCTCTCTGTTGCTCTCTGTCTGTCTGTACCACACACTGAATATTGCTAATGTTAAGCACACAACCTACACACTGAGTTATTCCTTAAAGGAGTTTGTTACTTGTATCACACATTTTAGTTTAAAAACATCTTAATAAAACATAATTCCCCGATGCTTGGGACCTTGTGGGGAGTCGATTTAGGCCTGGCTGGTCGCCAAGCTTGCAATACACAGGTGGAAACCCTGTGCTCCCTATGTAGATATGAAGGGCTCATTCTAAGCTAATTGAAGCACAATGATTCTTAATTTCAGGTGATTATATACTGATGAAAACATAGTTATGAAGATTATATTCCATTTCTGCTAATAGATCCCCCGAAATGTTGCACACTGTTCCACTGTTATGCTGCTTGCTCCCACATCTGCATACTTTCTTCTTTATTGTTTCACAAACAGCGAGCTCAGGCTGAAACACACAGCACAGGCGGAGCTGTGAAGCAAACGAGGCACAACATCTCTGTTCCCCTGACCATGGAAATGTTACATGTTGGCATCTATTTGCAAATTACAACATCTTTAGCATAATTGGTGAGGTAGGTGCAAAGTCTGGACGGACAAAAGCGCTGGTCATGGCGATGAATATTGATGAAGGGCTCCTGAATGTATGCATGGAACTGCAGGAAGGTAATAGGAATTTAACAAAGAAGGCGGCACCAGCTGCCTGCTTTCTAAGAAGCAAGAGGCAGAGAGAGAAAAAGAGAGAGAGAGGTGACGGACAAAGACTGCCAGTAAATAGGTGAATCGCTGGATGAGTAAGAGGTGAGACGGTCAATGGAGGATGAGAAAAGTTAAGAGGCACAAGAGAGAGGGTAAGAGAGGGCAAGGGTGAGGAAAGGAAGGACAAAGAGGGATGTAAGGAGGGGAGTTAGGCCAATTTTCTTTGGGGATTTACAGTAGATTACAGTTCTGTGTGAAGGACAGGACGGAGAGCAGAGAGGGAAATCTGCATGATGGAAAAGATGGAGAGAATTCATGGAAAAAATGAAGACACAGACACACACATATCTGTATTTAAAGAGCTAATACACAGACACTGGATGGAGCTATAACGTCTAGACTGGGCTCTCCATCCTCCTGTCTCCATGAGGAGAGATGCTGTGCGGTGCAGCTGTGCTAGCAGAGAGGGGGTGGGGGTGGGGAGGGAGGGGAAACGTGGATGAAAGAAGAAAATAAGGGGTCGAGGTGAATGAAAGCAAACCAGAGATGGAAGAGAACAATTAAATCAAAACGGAGCAAATTGACAGGAAACATGGAGGCGACACAGACGCAGAGAGAGAGAGATGGTCACAAGATGTGAAATGTTGAGAAAGAAGTAGAGATTAGTCTGTAAGCCAAACGGAGGGAGGGTAAAAGAGAGCGAGCAGTGTTTTGCTCCACTAAATGATACATATTGAGGCATTGTGGGTATGTCAAATTCTGCTGAGAGGGCAGAAGTACATCCCACTAGAGACAATGAAGTGTGGCGGAGCAGTTGTGGCTCATCAAAGCTCCAACGTAAGCACAAGAGGAAGCTCAGGAGGCCGCGATAGAAACCTCTTGTTGACCGTTAAACTGCAATTAATGGCCCGGCTTTTATTTGCTTCAATCACTGAACTAAACCGCCGTCTATATTTGGGACAGAACTTTATATCCTTCCACACTAAACTCTTGCTCAGTAAACACGGGAAATACTATCAAATTGTTTATTTAAACCGGTATAAAAATTATATGATCTAGCTCCGAGACAGTTAGCGACGCTCGTTATACGGCACTCTGAACACCGACAACGCCTCTCTTTATACTCTTAAAACTCACCTGCCTGTCAGCGACAAGCCTATTTGGAATACCGAAAAGGAGAAGGGCTGAAAACTAAACAGAGAAAAGTGGGGACACTTTTTCTTTGTAGCCAGCAAGGTAACAAAAACAAGCACACCCAACAACACGGTGCAGGAAAAAGAGAAAATATTGTTTACGTCAGTTACAGTGTGGTCTTCGAAGTTTCATCACGATACAATATTATATTGATTGTTTGGACAATGATACGATATTTGCTGATATCACAAAGTCTGCCATGATACAAGTAGCCTGCAGACGACTGTTGCACCTCCTCATGGCTCTGTTTTCAGGCTTTAGAAAATGTAGCCCGTGACGGGAGACTTTGACCAATCACAGGTCATTTCAGAGAGAGAGCTTTCCTATTGTCCTTCACCAGATTTCACAATGGCGGCCCGTCACAAACTTTCTCATTTTACAGCTAAACCGTGCTACAAGATGATTCTGAAAACATTTGAGGAGAGAAATAGACATTAACGTAACATAATATTGATTCATATTTGATCAGCGCTGCCTAGTTTGACCGTTTGGTCAGAGTTCGCGATTGATTGACAGCCGGCTCTCATAGACGGTAGATGGACAGCAGACCTCAGATCAGCTCTGACGGCTTGTTTTCCCCCGGTCTGTGAAATCTTGCAGATGCCGCTAGGAGCACCGGAGGACACAGAGGCACATGATTTTTTTCAGGTTACCTGTTTCATGTACTACTGTCAGGATATAGCGAAAAAAATAACTTTTTCTAATCATATTTGCTCCAATCTGGCCTACTTCAGATTTAAGTTACGCAACTTCCGTTATTTTAACCCAAACCACAACCACATTTTCCTAAACCTAACTAAATAGTTTTGCTGACTAATCAGAAGTTTATTTTGAAAAGACTGCAGCGGAAATTGACACGTGTATTACTTGTCGTTGGACACTCGTAGGAGCATGCACGAAAAATGAGGAATAACTTTTCGTAAGATATCATACGAACCGATGTATGAGGATACGTTGCCATAGTGACAAAAGTTTCCCAGCGTCTAATTGAGACCTGCTTTTATTTGTCAAAACGTGTGACCACACCCGGCGAGTAAAAAGGGACTCTGCGTCTAATTGGGGCTCAGCTTTTAATTGAAGTTGTATGGCATTAGAAAGATGGGTGGGGGGGATGAGTGACAGAGGAAGTGGGTGGTGAACAAGGCAGTGTGGTCACACCTTCTGTTATGGCAGTAAAATCCTGAAATTCAATTCAGCTGGAATGAAACTGTCTGGATGTGTGAACACACGTTCACAGATCCATCTATTTAAACCCCACAACCTGACAATCGAGCGGCCACTCACCGCCGCTCTGAAAGCTGCAAAACACACCACAATTTGAGCAGATCCGTGGATGATTGCTGAAACCAATTTACATATGTGTTGTCTTGCAATCATATTCAATTGCCCTCCAGCAAATCCTACATTGTCTGAAGCTCGTCATTTTCTGTTTTGTTGTGATTGCATCAGAGGAGTTCTGAACTAAAGGTCATTTATGGGTCTTTAGTTTAAATGGAAGTGTTGTGCTGAATTGGAAATACATTATAAGAAGATAGTAAACAAAATAACAAGAACCCCTGGCTCTTAAAAGGTTCAATAAAGCTCAGGTTATAGGGAATGCAGTTTGACATAGAGGTGCAAACTCAGCAATATGGTGAAAATCTCTATCCTGCAGTTGGACTAAGTAGGATGTCGTGGCCCTGGGGCATGTCCTGCTGAGTAGTGGCTTGTCACTTTGTCACTGAAATGAGGACAGCTGGTTCACCTTAATGGTCAGACCATCTTAAGTGAGCATGAGCCGAAATAAACTTTCACTTTCACTGCACCTTAACTTTCACAGCTATAACTCACTGCTAACTTCATATTCACCGGTCTCTCTCTCTCTCTCTCTCTCTCTCTCTCTCTCTCTCTCTCTCTCTCTCTCTCTCTCTCTCTCTCTCTCTCTCTCTCTCTCTCTCTCTCTCTCTCTCAACTAAAGAATTCAAGAGACTCTCAAACTGAGCTGAAATGAAAGTGCACATACATTAGGTAAATAAAATGTTTAGTTTCGTTCAGGGGAGTGGGTTACACAACCCTATCATGAACAGGATTATTGCTTGTGGTAGAGTTATTAGGATCTATGGAATGTGTGCTTATATCACCAACTGCATGTGGAACTGGAAAATAGAGCATTTTTACCATCTTGCTTCTCAATTCCTTAAAAACTGAGTCTTCCCTTGGTAGTTTTTGGCTCTAGTCTGTGTAGCTGGTAGTAGTTGCCTCATAAATAATTCTCTGTTAGTCTGCACCGGAGTCAGCCGGTTTGTTCTGTGTCGAGGCTCAGCACTATTTCTCCAGAGAGGCCTTGAGAGAGTTCCTTGTTGCACTGTGGATGTTGGCTGGACAAGAGGACGGGATTTGTTTAGCAGCTGTAGTGGACAGAGTGGACAAAGTCTTTGTTTGGGTTCCACCATGGTTCTGTGTATAATACTGAAAAAGTAAGTAGCAGACAATTTACATCAGTGATTACTCACTGGTGACAGTGGCTCAGAGAGCAGCTTAGCCAAGTTTCACAAACACTATTAGGCAACCTGCTTGCTGGAGAGCCAAAACAAACATAGAAATGCTCCTCTGAAACTATAAAGATGCTAAGATAAACAAAATGCTGCAAGTTATCCAGTCTTGCAAGTGAGATTTTGCACCCGATTCAACTGTTATAGGCCATTAAATAGGCGTTGTCGAGCGCTATAAGCAACAAAGATGTGGGTCAGTAGTGGCCTACTAAATACACTATGTTGTAAAAGTAAAAGCGAAACTTAAAAGCAACACGTTCTAACACGTAAAACTGAATGAAACATCACGTTTTGAGCACAAACAAAAAGGCCTTTTTAGGTTTAGGCAGAAAAACTACAACTCTTTTTAGGTTTAGGCAGTTAAGTTTAGGGAAAAACATTGTGTTTTGGCTTAAAATAACTACGTGCGAAGTAAAGCGAAACTTAACGCTTGAACAACAACAACAACGTGAACACAACTATATGTTGTAGGTTTCACACGGGATGCAAACTCTCGACTCCTGGGTGAAAACCCTGTGTTTTGTAATTACTACTGTTGCTATATGTCGCTGTAGTGTTCTTTTATATCTTCTTTCGGAGATCGACCATGTGAATAGATGATAAAACCTACTAGTGGGATGAAGCAGGCCCCTATTGACCCACATCTATGGTGCTTAAAGCGAATGATAAAGCCTATTTAATAGCCTGACAACACTCTAATCGGCTGGCACAGCACACCATCTCTCCGTTCTGCACACATAGCAGTCTGCAGTGGACATTTCCAACCAAATAAGACCAAATGAGACCGTGTCGTCTTCATTTAGCTGGAGAAATTAAACACCAGAGATAAGTACGAGCCGTAATTGCTTCATCAAGCTGAATAAAAGAACCCACTTCTTTATGTGTTGGCATCTTCTAGGGACGTGTGCATGCATTTAGTGTCTGCTGAGAAGCAGGTTAATCTCTTAAATTCTGGGTCGATTCTGTGTCAGATAATGTGGACTAAACCTTTTCAACGCTGCTACAGATCTTTCGCTGCACTTGATTACTTCAGGTAAAGTTGAAATCCATAAGGGGTTGATAGCAAAGATTGCAGCAGTTAAAAGCAGTGTGAAAACACTGTGTGAATGTCTGCCTTTAATAGAAGCCAGAGAAAAACAGGACAAATTCAGTAATTATAGGGGGATACTTGGCTTTTACATCATATTGATGCAATTTTTAGTGCAAACGAACATGGCGGACGAAGGCAAGAAGATTTAGCGGTGGTAGTTTTTGCACTACCTAATGATTCGTGTTTTGCTTCAGCTTGTGCATTAGCCTCGGCCACCATGACTGCTGTTGCCATCCTTCTTCAGTCAGTTCCCGATTGGCTATTATTCTTTCCCACGTGTCTGCGTCATCGGGTGACTCATATGGTCCAAAAGGTTGACAAAAAAATGAAACACAAATAACAGCAGAAACAACTTAAACCCTTTAAGATAAAACCCATGATGTAGTTTAGTTAAAACAGCAGAATGAACATAGGTAATGTATGTACAGTAAATGTGTGTAATTTTATATGACGTTATCTGCATGGTTAAGCGGTGAAATCATGCATTAGTCATGGATGGATGGATGGACGAGGAGATGGAGAGTAGCAGGTTAAACAGAGGATGAAGGAGAGCACACGGTTGTTTCATAAATGCAACAGTGCATTTTCTTGCCCTTTTATCACCTCCTGGTTATGTCAGCATCCACAGAGGCTTATACGAATCAATGAGAAAACCTGCTGGCTTCGCCGGACGCACACGGCAAACACAATGAATACAAATGCTGCGTGTGTGCAGTTATGCATTTGTGACTATGTAAGAGTGAGCGTGCCATTTGGTGTGGCCTGTACTCCCGGCTTGCTTTAACACCTCCAGAAAGAAGTAGTAGATCAATAGTAATTTCTTTTACCCCCAACCTTTCCCAGTATGACCCGCAGCTCCCACAATGCCCTTGAGGAAATGAAGCGCATTGTTGCATGGACAGGCTCCCTTTTATACTCCTGACAGGAGTTCAGAGAGGAGCTCTGATCCCTCTTGGTTTACGCTACAGGGGGCGGTGAAAGAAGACGGCTAAGATGGAAATTATGTAAGAAGCCATTACTCTTGTAACATGCCCTGACACACACACACACACACACACACATATGTGCCACATGATGCACAAGCACCATCAGCCGCACAGATTCACAAACAGAATAACGATTACTAGCTTCTTCACAGCGAGGCTGAAGGGAAGAAACACCATTCTGTGTTAAAGGGAGACACTACAGGTGAACAGGGTAAAAACATTAACTAACAGATATCACCATGAAACTTCTCCAGTTGATTACTTACAATAAGACAATTCTTTTTTGTATTACAAGTTCTCTGAAAATATATGTTTAAATATGCAAATGATGCATTATCTTATCAAATTTGTGCTAGTTTGCATACATTTCCAGAACAGAAATGTGAACATTGGATAAAATTCCTGTTTTATTTTGTTGACATATTAAAGTCAAAGGTTTTTACAGAGGGGGATTTTGGATATCTTTTAGTATCACTCCATAAATCAGAAAATACTGTCAACAGCCATGAAAAAAAATCAATTTTTGCCATGTTTTTTGTAACAAAATGTTATATAGATGAGGCTATGAATGATATATGAACAAACCCCTCGGTGAAAACCTTCAGAATATAGAGAGGAATGAAACTGGAAAGTTTGGTGGATGTAAGAGTTACTGAAGTGGAGATTTCTGGCTCAAAGTCAGGCTCAAAGATATGGATTGTAAAATGTCATACATTTTGAACACACTACAGGTGAATAGGGTATAACATTTTAACTAATAGATATCACCGTGAAACTTCTCCAGTTGATTACTTACATTGAGACAATTATTTGTTTGTATTACAAGTTTTCTGGAAATGTATGTTTAAATATGCAAATGAGGCATTATCCAATGCTTACTTTGGGTGAATTTGGGAGAAATCTACAGACGCAAACAGACAAAGTAGTAAAATAAATACCTAAATGTGTATTTTGGATGTTTACTTTTCCACTAGTCTGAAAGAAGACAAAATCTCAAAACTGACCAGTGCAAGAAAAACTATGTTTGTTGCCTGGGGTGTCTACACAGCTTTGTGGGCAGTTCTTGGTTTCAGGTGCTTTATGGTGTGCAAATGTAGCAGATAGAAGAGATGTATGTAACTGTACTGTACAATAAGTAAGGGATAATGTACAGCCAGCCGGTCATTGTTGTGATATAAACCCCGACAGGGCGATGCGGCACCCCAACGCGGAGCGGTCTTGCATCGCCCTGAAGGGGTTTATTTCCCAACAATGACCCGCTAGCTGCACATTATCCCACTTATTACACGGATGCTTACTTAAGAAATCAATAATTTTACACAAGAATGGCCCTCCAGAGTCCGACATCAGAACTGCATCCACAGCAATGATCTGTTATAAAGAAATAACAGACCGTAGAACGCTGTGATCAGAATTGAGTATTCAACACAGCCGTGTAATAATGTGGAGTGTATAAGCTGGAAACTATACATCACAAGCTGTAATGCTGCTGAACCAAGTTGTGTATCACCTGAACCAAATGAACTGGTTGAGGGAATAGTTTGACATTTTGGGAAGCATGCTTGTTAACTTTCTTGGATGAGAAGATCGATACCCCTGCCTGTACAGAGTGGTATCAATCTCCTCATTGAACTGTGCGACAGAAAGCAAATAAGTGTCTTTCTAAAACTGTCGAACTATTCCTTTAAGCGAGATGGTGGGAGTTATAGCATGTAATCCAGCCAGAGTAATAATAAATAATCCTATTTAGCCTTGTGATGTGTCTGTCAGTCAAGGTTTTCTTTAACCCATCACCATCATGTATTTATTTTACTGCCATTATAAGTTACTTTTTCTGATTGATTAGTATTATCTCAAGAGGATCATGAGATCGGTCACATGTGTGAACATCTCTGCATCTGTCCACGGTTAATCTCGCATACTGCTGCAACAAGCTGCAGAATATTTTGGGTGCTCATCTATGGCTTCATGCTAAAGGACCTCTCGTGGTTGCAGTGACTCACACTTTCTCCAAACACCTTTTATTGCCTGTTTGATACTGACATTGATCGACTGCTGACTCCTTTAGGGGCCGCAAGTGATCACACAGCTGAGTGCATCGCCGCCTCTCAGCTGCTACTCTGAGCCCAGAAACACAGTTGGCTCACTTTTATTGTTTTGGAACGGTATGTTTGGCTATCAGCTACCAGCTAACCCAACTACACCAGTACACACACACTGCTGAGTACCTCTCAGCCGCTGCTTAGAGGCCAGAGACACAGCGGGGTTTGCTCAGCAGACTTGAAACCTAAATGAACGCTTCTAGTCGCGGTTAAGCCCGTGAGATGGAGATGAGACACCCGCAGAGAGCCGGTGTTGACATCTGCATAGATTAAAATGAGAGTGTATCTGTTGTGTGAGACATTCGAGAGAAAAACAAGTCTGATACACTTGCAGTCTAGATGGGGAGGTTTGCCAATTGTGGGTTGCGTTCATTCAATCAAACATTATAGCAGTGGTCATTGCAGACACACCTGGCGGAGATCTGCAGCCACCTCTCACGTTATCCCGCCAAGGCCAAAGGCCTAGGAAGGAGATTATGTTTTCACCGCCGTTGGTTTGTTGGTTTGTCGGTTTGTTTGTTGGTTTGTCCGTATGGAGGATTACCCAAAAAGTCCATGATGGATTTGAATGAAATTTTTTGGAGGTGTGGGGTGTGGCACAATGAACAATCTATTCAATTTTGGTGGCGATCCAGATCATGATCCAGCTTTGGGAATTTATTTAATAACTCCGCTCAGCCTTTGCATTAACACCACAGGCTATAAGACATGCGCAATGTAACTGATAATGCGTTGATGACGCGTCACCCAGCTCTCTCCTTCTCCAGCTTTCCTCATCAAACATGGTGACATTACATTCTACTTCGACCAGGGCACACTTGGTGACAGTTGCAAAAAGTGATGACGAAGCTTTAGGTGAGTTTTATTTTGTTTCTTACCACTTCCAATAAAGTAATTTTACGATGCTCCGCTCTGCTGCTCCGCGACCTACAGCTGATCTCAACATGAAACCTGCCTTGGCGGAGGTCTGTGCTCTCCGAGTGCACATCTAGTTTTATTATGTTTTTGCTGTTGGAGTCTGTTTAAAGGAGTCTGTTTTTGCCGTGCTGCAAGATAAACTTCTCATGCAGGACAATAAAATGTGAACAGAACTGAAGAAGATCTCTGTTAGTGTCAGTATATTGAGCAGCATTTACAAAACAGGCAGCTCCTAAAATTAGACAGTAAATCGAAAACATTGACAGATTGAATTATAGTAACTGCCCTGGGGCTCATTGAGCTGCAGGCGGTGTCACATCTCTGCACTTTAATCATCTTTATGATGCCATGATTTGAGACCCAGAAGACTGGAAACAAATATATAGTCAATACTTAAGACAGTAAATCCAGAGAGTAGAGTGGCGGTGTTAGGTTTACAGTATATCTATCTTACAGTAATGACCGTGGACTATTGAGAGAGCCACTGGGTATAGCCGTATGTTTCTTCATGGGCATGGACGGGCTTCGGGGCTCGCAGTTTCTGTCTGCATGCCGGAGATGCCCACCGCCAAACTAGAAGGCAACAATAGGAGCCCCGCTGTTTGCTCAAAACCAGCCACACAAGTCTCACCGCGGGCTTAAAACCGATTACATTCACAATTGTGTCCTTGAATACTTTCAAATCTTATAATACACTCTAAAATCCTCTCCTCTCCTCACTGTGTCTTATTTCCGCTCTGCTTACTTCTGTTGCCGTGGAAACATTTTTTGGGTTAGGATCCTCACGTTTAAAAGGTGTCAAACCACTCATCCACCAATTCAGCTGTCATGGAAAGACAGAGAAAAAAGCCACAGGCGGGGAAACGCACACTCTCTCTCTGTCTCACACACAAACACAGATGATGTGCCAAAGGGAAAACAAAATAATTCTGGAGGTTACGGGGCGGAACAAGGCAGGAAGTGATGAGAATAAAAGAGGAAAGATCCAGAACGATGAAAGTGATTCACAGTGGCTGACTTCTGAGCGATCCCTGCAGCAACAGGTATGACCTGGTAAGAACAGAAAAACTCATCCAAGCCACACACACACAGATACACACTGGAGATCAAATGATGTGTTTTTTTCAGGGCCGATAATTAGTAATCAAGGAGGCCAATAACTGATATGCATTTGCAGTAAAAATGAAAATCTTAGTGCTAAAATGTATAACACCACAAGCTCACAAAACTTAGAAGTTAGAAGTGTAAACATGATGGAGCTGCAACGATTAAATGATTATCGATTAGTTTGTCAACTATTAAATTAATCGCCAACTATTTTGATAATCAATTAATCAGTTTGAGTAATTTTTAAGAAAAAAAAAAGTCTAAATTCTCTGATTGCAGCTTCTTAAATGTGAATATTTTGTGGTTTCTTTCCTCCTCTATGACAGTAAACTGAATATTTTTGAGTTGTGAACAAAAACAAGACATTTGAGGACGTCAGTTTGGGCTTTGGGAAACACTGATCGACGTTTTTCAACATTTTATAGACCAAACTAATCAATTAATCAAGAAAATAATCAACAGATTAATCACCAATGAAAATAATTGTTAGTTTCAGGTTCTAAAATGTGATACAAAAACTTTCTTTGATCAGGAAACTAATTGCTACTGCACACTTCTCTGGTTTATCAGTTAAGTGTATGAACTACACTGCAGACTGGATTCTCTACTAACGGTGACAAACAGAGTGACGACTGTGTCACGTATCAATCATTATGTCACACCCCCTTTTTATAGTCTCAAATAACTAATTCAAAACCAAACTTACATACAGCAGCGTGATAAGAACCACCTCAAATGAGAAATACCATCTTTGGGAAAAAATGTATTTGCCGTTTACTTTTTAGTTTGGCTCATGTCCCATCTGCTAACATGGAAGGGGCGGGATTTATGACCTATTCTGCAGCCAGCCACCAGGCGGACGATCCAGATGTTTCGGTTCCACTTTTGGGGGAGCTGTCATGTCGCCAACCGTACATACTGTCTATGTTCCCGTCTTTCATAAGTCTCTCAAAGGTCCAGCTGTGAAACAGGCTCTATTTCAGCCAAGACATCAGTCAAAATGCTTCAAAGCAATTTCCCTCTCTTCCCCGTCCTTCTCTGTCAAATCTCAATCCCTAAAGAAGTGAAGCAAATGAAAGTGCTTTGGCAATATTCAGACGACAGTAGCTATTTTGAATTTAGAAGAGTCCACTGTGGAGTCTGAAGTGGGCTGAATCCCAATCACTTAATAAATGTATAGATTTATAGAAGTTATGCACTAAATAATACTGAAAGTTATTTTTCAAAGCATTAAATCATTACATTTGACAATATTAATGATTCTATTTTCCTTATTTGAGTCACAAAATTAATCTTAAAAGGCTTTAAAGATACACTTCATAATCATTCATTAAAAGGGGCCCTCTTTAAATCAGAGTCATATGAAATGAAAACTGCACGTTAAAGCGGTAGATAAATTATTAATTGTAAAATGGAATAGGATAGGCAGACACATTAGTTAATGAAATTATGATTAAATTATTCACACATCCAAATTAATTAGTTTATAATAGCTTTTCAAATTCATCAGTTTCTTAATTTTATTATGATTTAACGTTGAAATAATCCATAATTATTACAGTGACACACTCCATAGCCCATAAGCACGCTTTCAAATAAAAATATAGCTACTTTCAACCTGATCAGATATTTGTGTATATATTCAACTGATCAAGTTTTTCAAACAATAAAACACAGACTAGCATTATTTCATTTGTTTGATAAAACAAGTTAACAGGTTCTTGCCAATTGTTCTCAACCAATCCAATGCAAAGTTCCCACCAGTGGGATGTGTCCATTATCGACCAGCTTACGTCATAATTCAGCTCCCAGTGGAGACAGTCTCCATACCGATCCATAGAAGCACACAGACACACACACACACACAGACACACACACACACACAGACACACACACACACACACACACACACACACACACACAGAGAGAGACAAATGTATGCCTGTTTGATCATGCTTTGCTCTCACACGATGCAACACCATCCACCCACAGCAATCTGCAACACATTAAAACAGAACAGAGAGGAAAGAGCGGGATAAGGAGAGCAGAGAGGATCAGGTAGAATCAGGCCAACGAGCTGCATATGTCTCATTACATTCAGATGTTATTACGACCCATAAACACAACCTATCATACAGATCATCTCTCGTGGGGCGCACAGACACGGACTACGTTTACATGCACACTAATACTCCACTATTCCTAATTTGATACGGGTCATGTAAACAACATATTCTGTTTGGATATTCTGAATTGGGCTTTATTCTGAATGGAGCATTTTCCGATTAAGACATGTAGGATACGCTGATATTATTCAGGTTTTAGGAGCAGTCGTTGGACATGTACACAGCACATTCAGAATATGAGTCTCAATTGAGGTTTTACGGCAGTTTGAGACACGCGGCCTCTCGCCTATTTACCGCCATCTCTGTGCGTTGTACACAAACCAACTAGACGAAAGTTTGCAGAGATCAACGCCCAAAAGAAAAGCCCACATTTCTGGTCAAAAGGAGTAAACACCTCCTTTTAAACATTACAGTGAAAAGACTTGGATAGACAGCAGGGTTTTGGATATGTGCAAATATTGCAAGAAGGTGGCTGAAGGAATGAAAGAGGGAGGAACAAATATTCCACTATTATTCCAAATATGACGATATTTCTAATTTGAAATGGGTAATAATGTATACAGCATGTTCTGTTTGGATATTCTGAATTACATCTTGTTCCGAATGGAGCATTTTCCAATTAAGACATGTGGTATAATGTCGATATTATTCAGGTTTTAAGAGCTCAAGTGTATGCATCAGAGTCTGTTCTAGTGCATAGCTGTAAAAATAATAGCTTTTTTGGCCAAACTTGCAGAACAGTGGCCAGGGAACACTACGGGAACACTACGGGAACAACATGACTGCACTTGGAAAAGGAGGGAAATTACGTTTTTTTAAAAAGTGTAGCCGTAGGATGAACTACACAAAAGTAGCTAAATATGGAAAACAAGAGGTTACACAAGTATGTGAGACAACTTCTAAACCTTGTGATGTCTCCTTGTTATGAGACCTGTGTCATTGTTTGTGTGCCAAATGAAGGGGTGACTGGTGTGACTCTCACAGCTGCCACAAACAACAAGCATCACGTTGGAAATCTGCTGCTGCTCAGCAGGACATCTTTATCTCTGGCTGAGATGAAGCTGTGTACACCGACACCGAGAGACACAATAAGATACTGAGGAGGAAAAGGTTTGCATCTATAGAGAGAGAAAATCTCTTTACATATCAGAGTAGATTAAATGCTCAGTATTGGTTGTTTGAGGATGCACGGCAACAATTTGAGTGGACCATCCCATGAGAATGATCAGCTGAATCTGCAGCTCCGCTCGGCTTTACGGAGCTCAGGCTTCAGGTTCAATCCCACAGCCCTCAGAGCGTCATTTTCAGAGAAAAAGTTATAAAAAAGCCGCTGCACACTACCCAAACAGCAGACAGACACAGTTAGAGACAAGCTGGTGAACACAGTGGAGTGATCATGTTGCTCTGTAACTGCTGGATGTTTAAATAAGCAACTGTTTGCTAACAATTTTGCCACATCAATAAAGCTGGATTACAAGACTTTTAAATAGTATTATATTAATGTCTTTTACATTCAAGCTCTTGCCAAGCAAGTTCACACAATGCTGATTAAGCCTATCGCTGCCAAGGAAAGCTCTCTATGTTTCTCAGTATACTGGAGTCGTGGTGTCTAGACACTTTCCTGTGCCGGTGTACGTATGCCTGCATGTGAGCTTGTGAGTTGCACATCCCTCGCCAAAAGAGCATTTTTTTTTCAACTGTAAGTGTTCCTCTGAAGGCTGAGTTTCCTTTTTTATCTGGAGCATCCACTCCAGGAACTTTTCTTGGAAGCTTAGGATTTTCCGCCACAGCTTCCGCCATACTCCTATAGCTGCTGCTCCGTTGCTATGGTTCTTCCTATATGGTAATTACTCTCACTGCCAGACAGGGGAGGCAAAAATTACGCACTCCAGCTTTAAAAAGGTGATATGTTATTGTTCTATTAAAAGATTCTGATAAAGAAAAAAAAAGATTGCAGATTTAAGTGCACCCAGCAGCTTGAATCAATTTACTTTTGGATTTTGCATCAATTTCAGATCAAATCAGCAACTGTGACTAATTTTACGCCTCTGGCTGGTGTCTTCTCCATAGCAACGGGGCGTTGAATGGTGTTACTGAGAGATTTCTTAGCCAAAGTTGAAATATTTATAACCAAAATATACCTGAAAACATGAACCAATGATATTGTTAAATAAATGTGTCAACTAAATCATCATCAGTGATTATCATCAGTGAGCATTTTAGTGTGTGCGCGCTAGCCAGCACATAAAATAACCAGTACTCCCAACATCTGCTTACTGGCTCGACCCCACTCAGACTCTTATTACAGACTTACTGAAGCTTAACATTATGCCATTGTGAGGTCATGTTGATTCAAATTGAGTGTATTTAACTGGCATATTTACCAGGACTGTGAGAATTAAATGGGTTTTTACGTTTTTAGCATATAAATGCAAGTGCAATAAATGGTTTGTATGATGTGTGTGTTAAAGTCAAGTACCTCCAGTTACAGGATTAATATTCATACGCGACACTTGTTTAGTGTCCTTATCACTCCGAGGTAATGACATTCAGAGAGGTGTTGTAATTTCTCAAGTGATACTCGCTAGTGCCGCAAAACACCAGCACAAATGTAATAAAGATAAACACAGAGTATAGGCTGAAAGCCAACAAGTATTGTATTATAGGCTACTGGTGTACAATTCACAGATTCTTCCAGACTGCATCACCACAACAAATAATTCTTTCCATTGTGCCTGCCTGGGGCAAAAATGTGTTTGTTTCTTGTGTTGGAGGTTTTTATTATTAGAATTTGAAAGTAGAAGCTGCTACACAAACATATTCACAAATTAGTTGAAATTCAGAATGCGTTTACCCCATTTCATTCACTCCAATTAGAGTTAACCTATGTGAGACTACTTCCTTCTGCTATGTACTTTTGTGTTCTTTGTGTTACAGTTTGTATATCTTAAGAAAAGTTATTCCTCATTTTCCGTGCATTTACGAATGTCCAGCAACACGTGTCAATCTCTTCTCGTAACATGCATACAGTCTTTTCAAAATAAACTTCCGTCTTCACAGGAAGCAACTTGGTTTGATTTAGGGCAACAAAACTACTTGGTTAGGTTTAGGAAAAGATCATGGTTTAAGTTTAATTAACTACGGAAATGGCGTAACTTAAGTACGGAAGTTACGTGACAAATAAATCAATGTTGACCTCTGGTTTCACACGGAGTGCGAACAGAAGTCTTCTGAGTGAAAGTCTGGTGGTTTTTGACCCACCCATCCAACCCGACCTCCTCCCTACGCGGACTTTGACGCCCTTTAAATGTCTTGATTCACTTACTTGGATTAAAAACTAATTGATTTTGTGGGATATATATGAATTACAGTGCATTACGTTTTGTAGGTATAGCCACGAACGGTGTATGAGAACAGCATGAACCACATACAAGTACTGTAGGCGATAAGATAACCTCCAGAAGTTGGTCTCTGTTCTATTTTGAGGCCTTGAGTCATGACTCACGGTTGTCCTCATGTACAAAGACCCCCAGGTGTCAAACACTTTTTGTCTCCTCCCATGTTAGCTCCTCCGTGTCACTCAGGATCTGGGACTATTGTAGGACTTCTTATTTCGTTGTTACATCACATGAAGAACAAATAGGGCCAATTACTATCATTACTACCTGCTGATCTGTGGTCACACACACACACACACACACACACACACACACACACACACACACACACACACACACACACACACACACACACACACACACACACACACACACCACAGTGTGCTCATCCCTTTGGTGGTTTGTTCCCATGGAGACATTATTGTTGCTCTGCCCCTCCTCCTGTGCAGACTGTCACACACTGGTCTCTGGTCTGTGGTACAGTGGTATGTGCTGGTAGAAAGAGCTGCACCAGTGAGGACAGAGCCGGTTGTAAGAGACTGAAGCTAATTCAATGTTTAGACTTGTGTGGGTATCGAGATCCTAATCACAGCTTATCAGAAGTTAATTTGAGATCTGTAAATACATCATCAGGCTCCAGAAAAATAAACCTGGGCATAAAATCATGACGGGAAACACAACCATTAACTCACTTCGTCTGTCCCCGGGGCGATGAAGTGAGACAAAGAAATTCTTCGTCGGCTAACACTCGTACGATTTTGGCGACTAATTGATTAGTTGATTTAATCGACAGATCTGTGAAACTGAGTTTCTCCACAAAGAATCACACAAAAGCACCACTTTAAATCTTGTGTTTACCAGAGATGTGTCCAAGTTTCTTGTAAATAAGTTATTCAGCATGAAAAAAGCATAAAAAAAACGACTAATCCACTAAAGTAATCTTAGTCGACTAAGACCAAAATGACCGGTTAGTCGACTAATCAACTAAGAAAGGGCAGCGTCTGTCTGCATCATCTCCTAAATCGGCAAATTACTATTTCTTTTTTATTAAACCAATTGACCAATTAGTATGTCTGGAGTGGCCTATTTGATCCCTTTCCATCCACCGTTTCCCATCAGCCAGTACATCCATCAAGAGGCCTAACAGATAAGTGGCAGCATTCCAACTTTTTTTTTGTCCTGATACAGATTCCAGTACAATATCAACTACTGCCGGGCAAATACACTCAAGAGGGCTAACAAAATTAAGTTATTAGGAGGCAATTTACATTATGTGACAATTTATTGGTCTTTATAGTAAAGCAGAGGAAAGTAATGCTGCTGGAAGTGAACACAAAGAAGCAGGTCCAAAACATTATTGGCCATTAGCCTTTAACTCATCAACTGTCTGATGTCAACTTTTCTCCATTTTAACTACGTATTAAAAACAGCTTAGGACACACACACATACACACAGCATGATTCATGGGTGTTCCTGCTGTGTTTGTCCCTTGAGAGCTCAGAGAAAACACCACTGCTGTTACATCACGACCTCCCAACAAAAGGAACAGAGGGGAGGGGAAGAGGACAGGACGAGGAGCAGAAGGAGTGCTAATAATGGAGAGGAAGAGGAGATGGAGAAGGCAAAGAGAAAAGGAAATGCGAGAGCACAAAAGTGGGAAAAGAGAGGGACAGAAGGAAGAGAGCCCCAACTGTTACATTCTCATTATGCGTGGGCGACACGCAGCACAGCAGTACAAGCCTCTCGGTTGCCGGGTGGTGGCGGGGATGTCATCTCTGTTCTACAACACACCAGCACACACAATCCTCCTTCCCCTCTTCACTTTGGATCAGCTTCAAAGCTCTTCCACCCCCAACTATCCTGGCTTGTACACACACAGTGCATGAGGCACATGTGCGCAGTCCTCCTGTTGCTCCAAGGTATACGCATCGTATTTAACATTTATGTCGTTCCCTCTCATCCTTACATCATCCCCTCTTCTCTTGGAGAATTATCCAATTTACAGTGACATGCATTTATCTCTGCATGTCCCCCTCAGTCGATTGGGATTAAAATTAAAGCTGTACCTGCTGTTCTAACACTCCAGGCGCTAAGAGCAGCGGTGCTACATCAAACTAACCAAAATCATCTGCAACACCACGGATTGGATTTCTACAAAACTTGGGGGAATGATGCATCCATTAAGCTTTTTCACACTTTTGTGTGTAACATTTAGGGGCATCTATTAGCAGAAACTAAATATAATATTCATAACTATGTTTTTATTAGCGTATAATCACGTAAAACTAAGAATCATGTTTTCGTTTGCTTAGAATGAGCCCTTCGTGTCTACATAGGGAGTGAAGTTGGAGTCCGCCTCGTTGCTCCGTCATGTTTCTACAGTAGCCCAGAACGGACAAACCAAACACTGGCTCTAGAGAGAGCTTTTCACGTTTTTATGTTACCTGAAGGCCACCGTAGTTCTCCGACGTGCTTGTGAAACTGCAGTTATGTGAACTGCAGAGTGTAAAACCGTTGTACCGCCAGCCGCCGTCCGACTTCCGTCCAACTTTCCTCCTAAAGTAGTGTTACACTGGACGGCTCAAGTTATCGAGTCTTGGAAAGGGAGGAGTGAGCGGAGGGGTACTCAGTTGGTTGCAATCTGCAACCACACCACTAGATGTCACCAAAATCCTACACACTGTACCTTTAACTCACTCAGGCACACACTCTACATTCATAGAGACTTCTATCTACTGTACCGGTAGATAGAAGTTCATAAAAACTAGGGCAGTCCCCAACCAAAGAAATTCTTAGTTGATTATCACTATACAAAGAATCATACAAAAAGCACCACTTTAAATCTTGTGTTTACCAGAGATGTGCTAGTAAGTTTCTTGTAAATGAGTCATTCAGCTTGAAAAAAAGCATAAAAAATTACGAAAAAACTAGGGATGTCACGAGAAATGACACTTCAGTACCAAGTTGATGCCACAATTCTGAAAACATGGTGGTACTAGTTTTTCAGTACCGCCTTGTCCTAGGGATGATAGAACATGTTCCTTATAATGCTACTCTGTGAACAACAAATCAGTGTTGAAATCGGCAGGAAGAGAGCTAGTAGTAACGTCAGCTGTTAGCAGCCGGTAAGCAGCACAGTCCTGCTTTGGCTAAAGAACGGAGCTAACAGCTAACTCACGGTGGTTACATTATGATGCATTCAAGCTCTATACAGTAAAAATGAGCACTGGGCAAAGGTAAATTATAAAGTTATAATGACGTGTTTAAATGTAATCTTGTAAAATTTAGTTTTTGGCAAGAAACTTGAGGCAGATCATCAAAGATCAATAATAAACCCACAGTATGCAAACAGTAATAAAGGAGTGTATGTTGAAGTACATGAGATTTACTGTTTTGTTTTTGTTTATTACCGTAGTATCGACTATCGAGTTGGGTATCGAGAATTATGAATTTCACTGGTATTGGTATCGACTACTAAATTTCTGGTATCGAGACCGAAACGATTGATTAGTCGACTACGAGCGGGCAGCCCTGATAAAAACAAACCAAAGATGTAAGCAACACAATCACTTGTTCATCTGTCCAAAGCCTCTCCACAATTTCATTAAAATATGTCAAAAAAAAAAAAAAGAATAACTAACAATAAGGCCAAACCATCAGTTGACTGTTTCCATCCCCCCGTGGGATGTGCACATGTGCACTGGGGATTTTTGTGATTAATTCCAAGAGTGCTTGTGTTTCTGGAAGAGTTAATCAGTACAAAATGTCCTGATTAGATGCTTTTGTCTTGTAGTTGTCTCATGTTGTTTTGCTGCAATGTGAGCCTTCATTTCACAGGCATTATCTTCATCTTCATCTAGAAAAGCAATAAGAGATATCCTACATAAGATGATTTGCATAATGTAATGATAACTATAATTTGATTTCGTATGAAATGAGTTTCGGTTGAGTCATGCATGTCCTAACATTCTGCTGAAAATAAAACTCCAGGAATTTTGATGTTGCCTCTGCGAGAATTTACACAAATTAAACGAACCCCTGCTGAGCCAAAGTAAAGGAGGTAAACCTGAGACACTTCTTTGCAAATATGTAAAAACGTATGGAGCTTTCCCTCCCTTAAAGTCAGCTCTGACACACTGCAATACAGAACAAACGCTACAAGCATTCAAATCTAATCAAACCATACACCTAAATTGATACCTAGTCTAACCTAATACCTAAAACTAACATTTTATTTATGGAGATTGGTGGGAGTGCTGTACATGGCTGGGAAGTAAGCATCACCTTACTGGATTCACGGCAGAAAGCCTCTCAAAAACATTTAAACAGCTACCACATACACAACATAATAGGCCTGTTATACCTGTATGAAGTAGTGCTGTCGTTAATAGCTCGTTAACGCAAATTCATTTTAACACCACTAATTTCTTTAACGCATTAACGCAACTTCCGATTTTTAGGTTGTAGCGGGCTCAGTTTAAAAGTTAAAAGTGCAGATACTGATATTATATGAAACTAGAAAACCTCACAAATCCATTGGTACCAACCATGTCATACTAGCTTGTCAGGAAGGAGGTTAAATAACGCTGCAAACTTGCGCTAAATTTTGGCAAGGAAAAACTGTCATGGCCATTTTCAAAGGGGTCCCTTGACCTCTGACCTCCAGATATGTGAATGTAAATGGGTTCTATGGGTACCCACGAGTCTCCGCTTTACAGACATGCCCACTTTATGATAATCACATGCAGTTTGGGGCAAGTCGTAGTTAAGTCAGCATGTACGTTTTGAGGAGGGAAATATTTAGCTCTTTAGATGCTAGGGGTGTCTTACGGTGTGTGTGTGCTGTTCGGTGCTGGGTTGGAGGCATACACTGGAGTTTATTAGAGCTTTTTTGCTGTAAACAGTTGCCTGATACGACTGGAGAAAAATATTGATTAGTGCAGCTTTAAAGAAATCTTTATTTTCTGCAGAAAGTCACAAAAGCCGCTGCAAATATTTAGCTGCAATAACCACAACAAAGCTCAGATGGGATTTATAAACACAGATATTGGTTTTTCAGATTTTTTTTGTACAATATAAAAAAAACAGGTGTTGTGTTTGAGAAAGAAAAGCACAGAAAAAGAGCGAATACAATAGAGGCTGCCTCTAAAAGCCTCTTGAATTGTCTTTTATGTTGCACCTTGACAGCTGAACATCAGTATCTATAAACCTCCCCTCTCTCATCCTGGTCCCTAAAAGGTCCTCCCAGGCTTCTCCTCCGTTAACCCCTGCTCCCCCTCCTCTTCCTCCATCTCTCTTGGCACTAGTAGCCAGGAAGCTTCCAGCCTCATTAATATCACAGTGACTATTGGCACAGGGTCTTTAATTAGCCTGGCCCAGCCTCTCCTGAAGGAATTAACTTCACATTTGTTCTTTAGGCTACAAAGAACATCGGGTTTAATGGCTGGATAAACAACTCATCCCACAACAGCTACTCCAGCCAGTGTTGTTACAACAGGTGGCGTTTAGTGGTTCTCCTGATGCATCACGTCTCATTATCGATGTAGTTACCAGATAAACACCTCACTCATTACATACATGGCCTTTGCTGTGTGACATAGCACCACTGCTCTTATTCTGTAGGCTGTATGAGTCAAATATTAATCAATAAAAATGTCTTCTAAGGGTAGTGGAGGTATTTCAGACGAGGATATCCTCTACGAGCTGCAGTCTCTATAATTAATAATCCTAAACAAGACACAAAACTCCTGAGTGAATGGATTAAAATGGACTGATATGATTCACCAAGAATCATGTGAGCGTGACAACACACATCTCTGAGTATACACTGTGAGCAGTTATCAATAAAGTGCTCCAGGAATGAGTCCTAAAACCCAGAAATGAGTTAGTGTTTTACCACTTGATGGGTTTTCAGTAGGGATGTCAAATTTAAAGCAATAAAACCTCCTCATTTCACTACAAACACCTAAATAGGGAGGCAGCTGGCTGGAGGTATAGATCACCAGGAGATCACCTGAATGTTTACTTACGTAAGCTGCTGTTGGCTGTCTTGTGTGTCATTTTCAGTAAATATGGCAGTATAAAACCTGTTTTCTGTTTAAAAACACGTCAGAAGAGAGCAAGTAGCCTACTACTCACCCATCTTTTAAGTGGTTACGTCTCCAGTCTGATCTTGACCGCAGAGCTGATGTACAGTATGTACGTGGTTTGTTTACATGGTGTAACAGAGTATTTAATGGTGTGTGGACAGAGAGTGTCCGATGTTATTAGGCTACAAGTAAACAGAAATACCACAAATCTATCTTCTGATCTTGTTGGTTTCTTATTCTGTCTATATGAAGACACAACAAGGTCGATATTATTCATCATTACAATAAATTATTAATTCTACGTTATTATAAAAAAATATAGATGCATTTCTAGGAGGTTCATTGAGCCCCCTGTTTGCCATGTTATGATCTGAGCATATTTTTGATGCTAAATGCATTACCTGTGAGGGTTTATGGATAATATTTGAGTATTAAATACTTGACAAATCTCCCTTTAAAGGTACAGTTTGACCTGATGAATCATCATCATATTCAAACTTGTAGCTTAATGCTTGCAGTGTAATGACACTGATGTATAACTACACTTGTTAACATACTTTGCAAGCTCTTCAACATCTCAAGGGGATCCATGTCTCTTCCAGAAAGTGTCACAGTTATTTAAATCGCCACATAATCACACAGTTGGGAGCAGGGAGTGTTTCTGGAGGAACCTGTACATGATGTGGAACATCTGCAGTCATTAGCAGATGATTCCTGGCAGCTGTCTGAAGCATTTTAATAACCCTCTCTGCCCCCACTTTGTCTCTGTCATTGCATCTGCTTTGACACGATACAGCCACTCTGGGGAAGTCAATCAAGTCAATCAAAATCCCAATCTGTCTCATCTAAATTAATCTCCCTGCCATCGCCGGTCCACGGCCTCCATCCAGTGGGCCACAAGGTGAAAATGTTAAACCCAGGCTTTCCCTCCATTACGGAGCAAAGACTGTGTGTAACAGAAAACACATTCGACCTCTGCAGCCGGAGCCTTCATTTCATTTTCTCCTGCTATTATCCTCTATTCTTTAACTCACAATGTCTGCTCCATTGGCTGTCTTTATACCTGACGTTTTTTTGTTCCTTCTCATACGCGGAGCCCCGAGGTGTCATTTGTGCACCTATTGGTTCTGGTAATAGATACGAGCCCCTAATTTGAGCCATTTTCCAAATAGTCAATATCACACGTCTCTCACACTGCCACACCAGGTAATAGCTGGTTTCTTACAGACGAGGGAGGAGAAAGACCTGCCTGCCCTGTTCATTTCACTGCATCATTGTGTGACACTTAATATTTGTTAACACATCTGAAGACATGGTATTAAATACTAAGTACTTTTCAATAACATTAGACTCTTGACTAAAGAAAAACAGCAACCAATGACATCCTTAGTTTGATCAGACAACCCCCTCCTCAACTAAGCTTATGTAGTCTGACTTGTGGAGCACATTGCTTATAGCAAAAAGCTGATTTGGAAGACCGGTTTTCAGGGTTTTCTCCGAGCTTTTGCTGAGATCCACATTATGTCTGAACAACGAGATGAAGACTGCATGTCTTCCCCTCTCTGACTGAGGGGAGCGGCAGAAGAAACGGGGCTTTTTGTCCTTCTCATGGGTGAGTTTGACCCAATTGGTGAGATCTGTGTTAACCCTGTGTCAAAGCGTCACTCTTAAGTGACTCACACATCAGCTGCATAGCAGCGACTGTCTGGGGAGCAAATGCGATAAACTTACTGCTTTTCTTGAGAGGTGACGCGTCATTGCGAGTTGACGCACGTTATTTGTAAGCATGCTTATAGGAAACAGTTGGGTGCAGGTGTTTTTATATGTGTCATACTAATAGACTGTATAAAAGCAGTGGACGTCACCGTGACACCCATTGGTTGGTGGACTGCCGTTTTGAAGCCTCAAGTTCGGCATTCTGGCTGTTGCCATCTTCTTTTTTTTGCAACCAGAAGTGACACAAGAGGGTAGAGCTAAGTACAACTGAATGCTGAATAAGACGTATTTTTTGCTGACCAAAATGTTACAATTAGCTTTCATTTTCAAGTTGTAAGATGAAAACACAGACAACTCCCAGACCGGACAACGCAACCTGTCAATCACAAGGTAGCCACGCCTTAACACATCCCCTGCTTTGTGGTCTATGTGACTCTAAATGGGACCATAATTTACTAAATGAACATCATGCTGTATTGAAGAAGACTTGAAACTAGCGATTGAGACCATAAACTCATGTTTACAATGTTTACTGAGGTAATAAATCAAGTGAGAAGTAGGCTCATTTTCTCAAAGACTTCTATACAATCAGACTTCTTTTTGCAACCAGAGGAGTCGCCCCCTGCTGGCTGTTAGGAAGAATGCAGGTTTAAAGCACTTCAGCTTCATTTTTCAGACCCGGAGGTTGCCGCCTGGTCATTCTCCACCAGTGTGTTTCATGACAATTTGAAGGCACCAAGGTAGTGTGAGGTTTTTAGCTTCTAGAGGGCACATCCAAATCTTCGTGTCCTTTTTGTTCACATGAAGACCGGCATTTGTTCCACAGGTTGGGAGGACTGTTGGTACACTCTCTAGAAGGCAAAACGATGTGTCTCTCTTTTTCTCTGTGTGTGTGTTCATGGTTTTGTAATGTTGCCACATCGACTCTAGATGTGTATTGACCCTGTAGATGTCTGCGAGCCTTGTTCATTACTCTGACCATTGATCTAGAAAATTCCTATATCCAACTGCTGTTTCCAACACTGAGAGAGAGAAGGTGGGCAGGAGGGCAACAGCTTAAATAGCGCTCCATTACTGGCTTAACTAATTCATGAAGCTGTGTGGCTTGTGTGTGTGTGTGTATCTGAGTGTGTGTTTATGGCTGCTGGGTTATGGTTGAATTGCTTGCTTACTGAAGAGGGGCGCAGTGTAATTGTAGGGTCAAGAGTGCATGTGTCTCACGGCCAACACATTATCTGTCGTTTAGAAATGTGATTGCATCGTGCTGCTGCTCCCCGGCTCCTGTATGTGTAGAAAACACACTTTAACAGCATCAGGAGGCTGCACCATGTTCGCTAGTTGTCCTCTTATTCTTTGAGTCAGGTGTACGCACAAAAACATACACACACATATACTGTTAGGCTGCATTCACACCAGATCCAGCGGTCGGGGTAGTGCGTTTGGTACCCTGCTTTATGGTCTATTTGACACTAAATGGGACCATAATTTACTGAATGAACATCATGCTGTATTGAAGAAGACTTGAAACTAGTGATTAAGACCATAAACTCATGTTTACAATGTTTACTGAGGTAATAAATCAAGTCAGAAGTAGGCTTATTTTCTCATAGACTTCTATACAATCAGACTTCTTTTAGCAACCAGAGGAGTCGCCCCCTGCTGGCTGTTAGAAAGAATGCAAGTTTAAGGCACTTCATCATTGGCTTCACCTCTCAGACCTCCGAGTGTCCCACCGCCGGTGACAGACATCTGAAATGCTCCAGTAACGCTCATAAATATTGGATTGCTCTTAAGGCAACATGGAGGTGATAATAGATGCAGCTGAGGGGCAGCCAGAGGAGAAGTTAACAGAGAGAAGTTAAAGGGTAGCGCTGAGGCTACTGAGGACATTTGGAGAGAACAGGTTGAGAAACATGAACAAAACAGAAAAAAAAACTGGTAACACTGTGATGGAGCAAGCTGTTGTGTTGTTGTTGTTCTGAATCAAGACAGAGGAGGAGCAAACCATCATTTCAAAACAGCTCATATGGCCAAATGCCAGTTAATGTCAGTTATTTCTCTTTTCACTTTTTGTTCTTGTTTCTCAGAAACCTCACTCAGATATCGTTTTACTCACAACTGGGACAAGTTCACCTGAGAAGTGATTTACAATATATAATAATATGTTTTACAGTCATCAACTTACCAAAACAACGCTTTACAAAATGCCAAAATAAGTGCATATTAGTGCATATTTTTAAAACTTTATATACAACATGGTGTGGACAAGAAATAGTTTTAGTGGTATAAAAAGTGTTTAGCAAAAAGTACAAATCATTTCTAATGCAACAGCTGAAAAGCTTTAGTCAAAGAGTGTAACATCATATTATTTTGGAGGTTTTTAAAGTTGTGTTTACACAGGGAGACTTCTGGATGATTTAACACTACTTTAGGTCAAGTTGATTAGATTTAATTGCTGTTTCCACATAGCTCTGTCTTTAACTTCAAGCCACCATTAGGGAAAATAATTTTACACTCTTTTGTCTGTTTCAGACAAACTCTGGAAGACCTGAAACTTTCACTAACACTGCATTTGCCTTTGACGCTTTTTTTAATGAATCTAGATTTTTTTTTTTCTGCACAGTTAATGAGGTGTGATTTGACCTGGACAGATTTAAGCACTTTTAAAAAGAGTTGGAAGTGTTGCATCTGATGAGGACTTTTTTTCTGTTAGTTTGGAGAAAAAAACAACAAAAACACGTCAGGAGTTGAGCAGCACGGCAGAAAAGGGCGAGGAAATGGATTAAAAGATACTAATATTCTCCCTAACATGATAATAAACTGCTTGGGGTGCAACAGATAACATAATATTAACTGAAATGCAACAACTTTGGGGTTATCTTTTTAATAAATTGGATGAAAATACTGCACCTTTTAGATTATTGCCTCCCTAGATTCACGAGAAATGTAACGCACACTAAATAGAAGGTAAGTACATCTTAAAGATGTTAATAAGCCACATGGATACAAGAGGTGCTTTACTGATCCACACAGTGCAGCCACAGCGATGATTACCGCCGTGCGATCAAAGCAATACGAACTGTACGACTGACAGCCAGATATAATAATTGGACAGAGACAGACAGATGGAAAGACAGGTGGATAAACAGAGCGACGGTTTGGACGGACGGACGGGCAGATGAATGGATAAACAGATGGACAGACAGAGAGGCAGACGGGACTTTAGGACTGCTCATAAAGGCAGAGAGGAAAGTGGACGGACAGACTTATAAATAGACCGGTGGATAACGTGTGTGTGTCGGTGCCATTCAGAACGGGAGAGATTGCTATTAGACGCTCATTTCAGACCTGATAAATCGTTTGCCTGAGTTTCAACAGCCCTGAGCTACAGTACACACACACAATCACACACACACACACAGAACTGCAAAGTATCTTCGACACACATCGACCATATTTACACAAGAAACCAGGTTACTGGGAGAAACCAGGTTAAAGCACGAAATTACTTACTTATCTACACATTTCCATCTAACATAACCAAGGCTGACATATTTTCGGTATATTGGTGATTTCCGACACTGCTGCTCGGAGAGTTTGTGCTGACTCTTTTCTTATTCTGCTCAATTGAGGAAATCCAAGTTTTTGTTTCAGTCTGAATGTCAATTTAAGCATTTTGGAGACAATTACTCAGAGTAATACTTTTCTTACAGACAGTAACTTGGCTCCCTACCAGGTACCCTGTTGTCACAGGTAGGATTTTTCATACACATGTGCTGGCTTGGCTCGATTCAGTTTGACTCGGTACGTCAGCGCAGCACGGCAGGGATTTGCATCTCCATTACAACAGGACTACCTGCTTGAGGGTGTGTGTGTGTGTAGTGGTCAAATGAGCGGCTGTAAAACGGTGGATGAACACATTTCACTTCCTATATTCTTCACAATAAAAGTACATAATAAAAGTACTAATTTGTTTTAACACCACTAATTTCTCTAACGCATTAACACAATCCATCTTTCGGAGGTTGAAGCGGGCTCAGTTTTAAAATTAAAAAAAAGTTTCGGAAAAAAAGCCAGAAAACTGTTTGAGAGATTTCTGAAAAAAAGTCTGAAAAATGTTTGGAAATTTCAGAAGAAAAGTCTGAAAAATATATGACAAAAAGAGTTTTAAAGCAGAGTGAAGATACTGTTCAAAACAAGCCTGAAAAATGTAAAAAAAAAAAAAAAAAAAAA
>CAKAOI010049244.1:0-18440 GCA_916701655.1 Sebastiscus albofasciatus
CAAAGAGAGAGCAACCTCGGAGAGGAGTACACACAAATGATTTGGTCCCATCCAATAGACCGCACCCACTTCTTGCTGCCATGGGGATCACGGGCAACTGGCATTGCTCAACACACAGCTTCACAGCGTACACCAGACGCTGCTGCACGGCAACACAGCCAGTTTTCTGGACATGCCGCAAAAGAATCCAAAGGCCTCAAAATGAACATTGCCACAATCACGCTGACTAGGAAGCTGGATATTAGCATGCTGCGCAGCACATTTAAGTCCATCGCTGCCGAGGACTCCTTTCATTTAACTTGGACATAATGACCAGGGGAGAGCGCGAACGCTGTCCCCCACTACCAGAAATTATGCAGTTGAGATTCCCACATTTGGGGAGCTCGCAGAGCTCGAGTCTATGGAAGTGCAAAATGTCTACCGTGACTGTAGACCGTAGACTCCCAATCGGATCGACACGTTCGACTGTAGACTCCCAATCGGATCGACACGTTCCACTGTAGACTCCCAATCTGATCGATACGTTCCACTGTAGACTCCCAATCGGATCGACACGTACCACTGTAGATTCCCAATCAAATCGACACGTTCCACTGTAGACAGAGCCCTCTTGTTGGCTAGCTAACTGCGGGCTCGACCCTCAACCCGTAGACTCTGATTGGGAGTCTATGGATTGAGGGTTGTAGACTCCCAATCAGATCGAAGCATTTCTTTTTTTTTTTTTTATTAATTTAAAAAAAAAAAAAAAAATAATAATAATAAGAAGAAGAAGAATTTTTTATTCAGTGAAGCATGACAAAACAATGGAAATTTGAACTGGAAATTATTCATTCTTTATAATTCTTTACAAAGTTCGCCGTGACTTTTTACAGTGCACAGCACAGTTGACTTTTTTGCCGGAAGACGTGTTTTTTAGCCGGGGGACGTGTTTTTTAGCCGGAGGACGTGTTGTTACAGTATTGTTACAGTGAGCTAGCAGGTCCGTTTGACAGGTAAGTCAACGCGACTGTTACGGTGTTTCTGGTAAGACATTATTAATTCTTTTACAAAGTTAATGCAAGCTTGTCTCTTTCTACTCTGCAGTTGACTTTTTTTATCGTTTGCTGGAGGCTGGACGTGTTGTTGTTGTCGTTAGCATTAACCAGCTAAACGTTCTGTTGACAGGTAAGTTACAGTGTTTCTGGTAAAACAGTATTCATTCTTTTACAACAACGTTCACCCTTTATAATGCAAGCTTGTCTCTTTCTACTGTACAGTTGACTTTTTTATCGTTTGCTGGAGGCTGGACGTATTGTTGTCTTTACCTAGTTAAACGTGTTGTTGACAGGTAAGTCGACGCGACCGCAGCACGGTGCAAGAAATTAGTAATTATTTTACAAAGTTCGCCCTTTATAATGCACACTTGTCTTTTTCTACTGCACAGTTGACTTTTTATCGTTTGCTGAGGGCCGAACGTGTCGTTATAGCGAGCTAAAGGTGTTGTTGACAGGTAAGTCAATGGTTAGCGTCTCTCAGTAAACTCTCATTTAAATGATATATTTCTCTTGTTATAACGTTACCCCACTACAGCATTTCTCGTGTTAAATCTTACCTGCTTTTCAAGTCCCAACATACAACAGTAGACTGGGTCAGGTAAGTAACATTAGGTGAAGATTAGCATCTCAGTAAAACCTCTTTTAAATGATAACCTTAGCTTTTATTCCTTATACCCACTATATGGATACTGTAGTGTATAAAAGAGCATTCGCTTGAAATGTCACTTGTTGATGTTCTACTAACGTTGCAGTGTGTGGACCATAATCTAATACATCTATCTAATATATTTAATACATCTAATAATAATATGTGAATACTGTAGTGTATAAAAGAGCATTAGCTTGAAATGTCACTTGTTGATGTGCTACTAACTATTACAGTGTGTGGACCATAATCTAACACATCTATCTAATATATCTAATACATCTAATAATAACGTTTGCCTTGACCTAACATTATATGTTACCAACCATTTCAAATCTTGACCTCCAAATCTATTTGGCATCCAAAAACAATTCATTACTCATTAATGAATAGGTAATTAACTCCTATCCAGTGTTTCAGAGGTGAGGGAGACTGTAATCATTTTTGCCTGCTGTCAAAATACCATGGTATTCAACATAGGAGAATATAACAACTACAATGGTTCCTCTCAGTGTTTTTTGACTCCAGTTTTATCGGTAAGGCAAATCCATGAGCCAAACCTTTTATATAATACCTGTTATATATATTAACATTCATTTTTATATTAGTGATTCATATATCATTATAATACAATAACAATCATATTGTTGTTGCTGCTGTTGTTGTAGCATTGCTCTTTATGTTTTTCAATTAGCTAACTAGGGATGGCGACCCCAGTCATCCGGATCAACAACCCAGATGCCCCCAAGGATCGCCAACAGGCTGTGGTGATCGCGACCAAAGAGGCCCGGTGCTATCGGGAGAAGAAGCTGGTGTTCCCCAACCCTCCACAGGAGCTGCTCAACCAGACCACCGCCTTGGCTCATGCAGAGAGGCTACTTCAAGCAGAGGGCATCCCTGCGCCATCGCGTCAGCAGTGCCTTGGAAAGCTGGTGTTGCCATTCGGCCAGTATGTGAATGCCCCATTTCACTGGCTTGTGGCAAATGATGTGGGCTACATGAAGTAGTAAGCATATTATATTTAATACCACTGTAGGCTATGCATTTTAAATACCATTTTCATGGCATGTTTAAAATAAATGACCTGCATATCTGCTTGCTCATTATCATAATTGCTGTGATATTAATGATGACAATACTAAGTTGATGTATAATATGATTTCAGCATGCTTGACAAGCACAGAGAAGAGGTGACAAACCCACATAGAAAGGGACAGTTGGGGAACCAGTGGGTGAAAGACTACCTCACTGAATATGCAGAGAGCTTCCCACAAGTCTCCGCTCTCCTCGAGGCCAACATCGACAGGTGTATCTACGGTCAGAGAGGATTTGAGCATCACACCTTTCAGGAGATGTGGGAACTCTACAGCCAGTACCACACCCAGAAGGACAGGCCTGAGCAATTCAGTGCTGAGCAGAGGGAGATGAAGAAGAAGGCCTACAGCAGAAAAACAACACCTATCAATACAATCTTAAGAGATGTTATCACAGTATTTCAATCAGGAGAGACCCCGTATACATTGAACAATAATGTATTACATGATGCATGATGAGAAGAATAGTGCAAAGTCTTTGGCGATTAGACTCCATCGTGACGTCGGATATAAAAGGAGGTAGTGATGTCGTGATGAGATTAGGTATATTCCCCCCAAAAGAAGTAGTGTAGAAAGGAGGGTTTTCTACACTACAAATACATTACCTTAATGGAGCGACGCCTGCGAGCTAGTTCAGGCAGTCAACTCGAGCTGCACTGCTACATACACATGTGACATGCCTCACACTCTATAAACATATACCAAGCGCACCCTCCCAATTGAGCGGTCTTTTTAAGCTGCAAAATTCCCTGTCTCTCCCTGTCCTTGTCAATACTGCTGCTGCCCTGCACCAGTACTGCCGCTGCCTGCTTTCTCAGATCGTAGGATCCACTGCAGTTATTCATGTGATTGCCAAACCTTCTGTTGGCCCTGTAGATCGCCATGTCTCACGCTGTCTTTGACTCTGAGAGTGAGTCTCAGTCATCGGAAGAAGGGATCGGCTTCATTGCCGAAACACAGGCTTAATCCGCCGTGGTTCGCTGCGAGAATGAAGCGGATGAGGCGCCTCGTCAGCGCCGCGGCTCCCGGGTTATCCACAAGCGGCTTGCCGGATGGCCCGTGCACCGCATTCTGGAAGAGCTATATGCCCGCAACATCTCAGTTCCCTCCGGCCTTAACCACGAGGAGCTGTTAGATTACCTCCGGTGTCAACAAAGCTCCGCCGATGCCCAAGAGATCAACGTGAGCAACTCAAACGGCGCTACTCCCAAGGGGAAAAAAGCCGCAGCGAAGAGGCGCTCCGCTCCTCAGGCGACCCTCAGACCTGCTGCGGCCAACATTCCCGCAAAAAGATCGAAGCGACCAGAAACCGGCACCTCCTCCGAAACCGCCATCCTGTCCTCTCTCCTCGATGTGAAATCAGCGCTCAATGTCATGAATGCCAGAATAAATTCCCTCGAAGAGAACGCAAATTCCCCTGCATGCAATGTAAACAACCCGTACTTTAAGGAACATTGTTTATTTGCAAAATCAAATATTTTGCTCTCATTTTAACAGGACATGATGTAAATCTGGTGAAGATTCTGTTATGTGGCTCAGAATCTGCTGACAAAAGGTTTGTGGATTGCGGGGATTTTTCTGTAGTACTAAAAGATAGTGACCCCAGATTGTCTAAAACTTTAACTTTGGCGGAATTTAATGTCGCCTTCGGCGTCTTCAGAGACACCATATGCCAAGTGTATCCTCAACGCAGGGAGGAGCTCGACACCTATTTGGCTATAATCTCCGACCTTGCTCTCTCCTACGGTGGCTCTCTCTTCTATGAATACCATAAATCCTTCTCTGCCAAAGCAGCCATGTACATACAGAAATTCAACCAGAGACTGGATTGGTCTGTAGTGGACCTCCCCCTCATCAGCAGACATTTTACTGGGCATAAAACCCTGGCTTGCTCCATCTGCGGTTCATTCTCCCACACGTCCTCCCTCTGTCCAAGAACCGCGCTGCAAGAACTGTCCACTTCCAAATCTCAGCCCAAAAATCCTGTAAGCCTTCTCCCAAAGCGACAGGTACCTTTTCCTTCAGGACATAAGTCTCCCATATGCAGCAATTTCAATGAGAATGTTTGTACTTATCCTACGTCCTATGTACTTATGCCGCTCCACCCTTCGCAATGGCATCTTTTCGGCTTAAAATGACGTCAAAGTCCCCATCCTGAGCCAGAATCTTTTATTTTATTTTATTTTTTTTACATTTTTAAAGCCTGAAACAGAGCCTTGAGGAAATTAAAAAAATTATCTCTTAGACACTTGAATTACAATATACTAAAATTTGATTATGGAACTTTGCCCAATGTGCTGATTTTGTTGCCTATTGAAGCTTTAAGGCTTCTGAAAGAAGCGCCGGGTCATGAGGAGAGGAAGTCGTAGTGAAAAAAGCTTAACTCAAGAGTTTAACCCAGGATACTGGGGTCTCGAGACCCGTGTGAATCAATTGGATGTTACCATATTTATGAATTTATTATAATTATTATTATTTATTTAATAAATCGTTCAGCACTATAGTTACTGGTGACTGCTGCTTGATAAGCTGCACTGAACAAGTGGATAACTCTGTGCATGTGGTGAATGTACACCATGAAGCATTTAGTCCTTCTATTGCTTGGTCGATATATAAAGCTGAAGTAGGTGAGATTGGAGCAAATATGACAAAAAACTATATATTTATATATTTTTATAAAACGGTCGCTATACCGTGACAGTAGTACATGAAACACGCAACCTGAAAAATCATGTGCCATGCAATTCCGACCAACGGTCAAACTAGGCAGCGCTGATCAAATATGAATCAATATTCTGTTACGTTAATGCCTATTTCTCTCCTCACATGTTCTCTGAATCATCTTGTAGTGCACCGTTTAGCTGTAAAATGAGAAAGTTCGTGACGCCGCCGCCATTGTGAAATCTGGTGAAGGAACGCCAAATTCTGGTCACATGACCGGAGCACAGCCATCAAAGTCTCTCCTCACAGGCTAGATTTTATTTATTTATTGATTTATTGTTTTAAAGCCTGAAACAGAGCCATGATGAGGTGCAGAAATCTAGTTTTCTCTCAGAACACTTGAATTACAATATGCTGAAAGGTTATTATGGAATTTTCTCCCAATACTGCCAAATATACTGCCTACTGAAGCTTTAACTGATATAATGACTATAACGTATTAACTTGTATTTGAGTTACACCTGCTGCTTAAGTCCCATTACACAGGACTTGTAGGAACGTACGAGAGCCACTAGATGGAAACAGCAATGAGGATTCCGTATGAAAACTTGCAGTGCTTATTACCGTAATACACGTATTTCAAGTTCCACATTAATTTCCGATGCTTTATGAATTATGCAGAATGATATTTGTAGGGTTTAAGACGGCATAATGTTGTCCACGAATACCCAAGCAAACCGAGAGTTTGCTATATGTCACAGATTTTAAGAACAGAAGGCTGCTTCAGTCCAAAGTCTGTTACCCTGTACACTAGTAGAATTACAGCCCACCGCTATTACAGCATTTACGGTAATAGTTTCCTCTGAGCATTGATGCGCCGAGAGAATGAATCAGTGTTGCGGCGTGGACATACGTGGAACGTCAGGAGCCACGCGCTCCTGCGGCTGCGTTACCTGTTGTTTTTTATTTCAGCGTCCATGTTAACAGGTTAGAGAAGCCACACAGCCCGCATGAGACGTCTACGCTGCATCTCTTCTAGAGAATAGAGGTCTCACCTATTTTTGACGCATGTTGCGCGCGTCTCACATCAACAACAGACAGTGAAGGTGATCTAGTGACTGTATATTAACATCATACCAGCAAGACTTTACTACAGTTTCGAGGTCTATCTGTAGAATATGTTACGGAGATGAAAAAAAGTAAAGTCTTATTTTTAAATCAACATTTTCTGCTTTCATTTCAAAATAAAAGCCCTCCAGCGTTTTTTCTATGGACAGAATTCCTTCATTTGTTAACACAAGACTTTTATTCTGAAATATGAGCAGTCAGTGATGAGGAACTTGCAGTCACTTGGAGAGCTCCATGAATTGATAAAATTTGGGGTTTAAATCGACACTTCCTGCTTTCATTTCGAAATAAAAGCCCTCAAGCATTTTTTCTGTGGACATAATTCCATCATTTGTTAACACGAGGCTTTTATTCTGAAATATGTGCTGGACAGTGTTCTAGAACATGCAGTGACTTGGAGAGCTCCATGAATGAATATAGTACAGAGTTTTAATTGTGGATTATTACTATTATTTACAAATGACCACACGTTTCTGAACCTTTCTCTGTCTAAAATAAATATAAATGATATTTATAACGAAATGAAATGGCCATTAAAAGACAAACTCTATGTAGAAAGAAAGAGCTGACAGCAGCAGAGACGCAGCAGACATGCAGCTGGTGTGAATACAGGACGCATATATCACGCAGCTGCCACGCACTCTTGGCGTTCCATGTGTGTCCCGGGGCTTACAGTTTGAACAAGTGCCTAAAAAACGAGTTAAAAGACAGCTGACGATCTACAAGTACTGGATCCGAGTGAGACCACCGGTTTGGATGTAACCGCTGAACTTTATGGGAGTGATTGAGCAGATGACTTTGAATCATGCCGGTTCTTCCGTGAGGAATCCAGAAATGTTTTTATCTCTGTCTGAATACAGAGCGGGTTGATATCGACACATTGATATCGACACATTGATATCGTAGCTACCAAAACGTATGACAACGTTTCCTGGATGGTGATATTATGTGGCCTCTTGCCAGGTAAGATGAGGCTTGTGAATTCTGTGAAGCCTTTACCTTTAGATGAAGAGCAGCTTGAGGTGGAATGAATGTAGTGACGAGGTGGCTGTGATGAAGAAGCCAGACGCCGATGAAAGATGCTGATGAGGTGTGAGCCTGAGCATTATGTGCTGGAGGCTAGCGTAATGTTTGCTGGATTTAACCGGAGACTGTGAGTGCGATCGTTTGTAGCTTGGAGTAGCAGATGAGGCTGCCTGAGCAGTGAACAAGAGGGAGAAACTACTCTGCTGAGGATCAGACGTCGCTTGTTACTACCACTGAGACTGGATAAAAGGTACGTGAACTATTTGCCGGTTGCATCGAGCCACACTGAAATGACGACTGACAGCAGCAGGGAGAAGAACAGTTTTAAAATCTGATTGCAACAATATGATTGGCTCAGAGAGCGCGTTGCAGAATCTGTTTGGTTATCTAAGAGTGAACCACCCACAGTCAGCTGATAGAGTAGGAGCCAGTAGATATAAGAGAGACAGAAAGATTGTGAATGAAAGAGTGTAAAGAGGGTCATCCTGTCTAAACTATCGTTTAAGCTTCATATATATATATATATAGAGAGAGAGAGAGAGAGAGACAATAAATCTACAACACGCTGTAAACCACAACTCTCTAGTGAACAAAGCTCTCGTTGGCCACAGATTCCTGATGATGAGCTCGTTCTATTTCATGTCATTTTCTAACTATCTGATCCACAGCGGTCCCCGACCACTCGTCTCTCAGCCGGCTGCACATAGAGACCGATGTTATGTGTCCAGCTCGGAGGACTAAAGGCTGGTTGTGATTAAAATGAGCTTGCAGCTCGTTGTCTACCTCACTACGGTTAGAAAGAGCCCCCGTTGGTGTTTTAACTCTGTTTCTCTGATGAGTTATTGATCCGGGGAGTTTGAATCTGTCAATATCTTTCACACTTTACCAAACTATCCAAGTTAGATGAAGCTTCAGCTGGCACTGTTCAGATGCTTTGTTGGGCCGATATCCAATGAGAAGCCTTGATGAGCAACGTCATGACAACAACTCTGACTAGTCATGATGTAGTTGTGGATATCTCTAATGTTAATTCCTGATAGTCAAGCTTAGCTATTAAATATTAAAACAGCTCGCCATACAAAGCGTTCAGAAGATTAACAGCATTTCATTCGTTACATGTTAACAACGTTTATTATCATTCTTTAAAGGTTTTATGAGCTGAAATGAGAGTTCAGATTTTGCAGAATGTTTCACTCAACATGTTGTTTTTAATTTGGTCCCAGTGTGATGATGATGGTGATGATGGTGATGATGATGATGACGATGATGATGATGTGGGGGTGGGGGAGGATGGAATGTATCTCTCTATGACACTACCTGTCATTTCATCACATTGTGATGTCATCACATTCTCATGACATCACAGCGTGATGTCATCATATTCTCATGACATCACAGTGCCCTCGCGGCTCCCAGTTCGGCTGTCAACCAGGGCGGACTGTCCTCAGTTCAAGGGGGGGGGGTCTATGGGCGATGTCAGCAACCAACCCGACCCGTCTTGAAACACGAACCCCGTCTCGTTAACCACACTTTGAGGGTGTGACTTCATCACTGTTCATATCTATACAACCAGAGTGATTAGTGTTTACTAGAGCACAAAGTTCTTCATAGATCTATCCTAGTCTATCTAATCCTCTTCGTGTTGCTCCTAAAGTGCACCAGATTGATGCATTGAACTTGAAAGTGTACAACATCTCAGGGTGAAAATAAATTTCAGCTGTCAGCATTCCCACACATTTTCAGCAGGAAATGCATTTTCTAGTTTAATTTGCAGCCAACTACACCTGAACAATTACCATCACATAGTTGTTTTCATTTGTTTATTTGTTTTTAACCTTATATAGTTTAGATTCACACATTAACATTGTGAGGTTACACATATTATTATTGTGGGAATGCTGATTCGGCATTCCCAGTATTGTTCTTCTAAGGTTTATTCAACTTCTTCAACTTCAACTTCAACTATTTCTTCCGTACGTTTTTTGGCCTTTAACTAGTTCTGCATACTTTCAGCTACAGAAACCGTTCAACTATCAAAATATTCAGCTCTTTAAGGACATTAGTGCTATGACTAGGCTTGTTTCAAATATTTATACTTTTTAAAATATTAAGCTTTTTCCACATTTTTTTTTACAGTGTAACTCAATGGAGAAAATCTTCAAATCCTCTTAAACCTACTCCACTTTGAAATGCTACTTCTTCCGCATACTTTCAGCTATAGACTTCATTTAAACTTTAAACGGGTTACAAGTCTTTGAACTGTTAAGCTATGATTCAGCTTTTTGATAACTTTTACAGTTTTTCATTTATCGCAGTTTACGTTTTATGAAATTTTCAGACCATTTCAGATTTTATAATGGATGTGTATTGCGTGGGTCGTTAAGGGCTAGAGCGCGTGACATCATCGCTAGAGTGGAGCAGAGCTTAAAAATCTTTTAAAAATTAGCCAAGCAAATTGCTACCTAGCCCACAACTTCCACTCTTCATACACAATTAATACATCAAAACGTAGGTATTTTTGTCTTCTTTCAGATGATGTGCCCAGTTAAGCAATAGGTTTTACAGTTTGGGATTTATCTCCTTCAAAGCACCAAGAGATCCCTTCCTTGCGCTCCTGCACAAGTTCTCTGATGACTCTGCAGTCGTCGACCTCATTACAGATGGGGACGACAGGGAGTACCGAGGACTGACTCAGGACTTTCTGGACTGGTGCCAGCAGAACTGCCTCTAGCTCAACATGGGGAAAACAAAAGAGCTGGTGGTGGATTTCCGCAGACGCACACACTCTCCCCCGACACCGGTGAACATCCAGGAAATGGACATTGAGATGGTGACATCTTACAAGAGTGATGGAATTTTCTATTAATTCCTCTCTCCTAGGTCGGGAGGTCAGAGTGTTTGGGTTATTATTATTGGGTTGGAATCCTGTCTAGGGGAGCCGCCATTATCTGTACAGCTGTGTGTGTAGTGGGGACCATAAAGCCAGTCGCTGGGGCAACCAGGGTCAGAGATGCCAAAGGAACTGAGTAAGTCAAAACATGAAAAGGGTAAAACACTGAGCACCAGGCAGGGAGGGCAGAGTTGTCAGGCCTTCATCCAGAGAGCACCTCAATGGTGGAGACCTGACAATTGCTCCTTGATCAAGCTTCAATAAACCTTCTGTATAAGACATTAACAGCTCCGTGGTCTCTTCCTTCCTATAAGTTAACTTGTGTATCAGAAATTCCACAACAAAGTGGCGTCACGAACAGGATCTCAACAAAACAACAGAAATGGTAAGTGCAAATTATCAGTTTTTGCCTTACCATGTCTGTGTTTGACGAGATCTGAAAGAATCTGGAAATTAAAAAAATGTAGCTGCAGAGTAACACTCCAATCTTCACTCCAAAGGTCTTCGACATAGTGTACTGTGACTTTTTTTCATTAAGTTTTTCGAAATACTATACTATGATTTTTTTCAATATATTTTTTGACATTATATACTATGACTTTTTTTCTCTACATTTTTTGACATGATATACTATGACTTTTTTCACAAAAGTTTTTTACATACTATACTATGATTTTTTTTTCTTGAAATATTTCGACATATATACTATGACTCTATTTTCAAAAATTTTTTTGACATACTATACTATGATTTTTTATTCACTAAGTTTAGCGACGTACTATACTATGACTTCTAATAACTATATTCTGATTTTTTTCATTAAATTTTTCAATATGCTATATGATGACTTTTTCATGAAATTTTTTGTCATACTATATTATGATTTTTTTCATGAAATTTTTTGACATACTACAGTATAACTTTTTCATGAAATTCTTTGACAAACTACTATGAAATAAACAAACAAAACACATTCGGGCTCTGTTAAATAATTGAAATAAATTAGAATTTTCTGAATTTTCTAAACAAATTAATAGTTTTAACCAATTCAGAATTTTTGAGTTTTAAGTTATCAATCATACTCAAATATGTTTTAAAATCAGCATCTTTAAAAATAACAATGGAGGGTATTCTTTTAAGCCATATCATTTTATGTATATAATATTTTGCTAAGATAATAATTAATTATGTTAATCTCATCTGCCAAAAAACTGGTGTTGTCGACAGTGAGTAATATCTCAATCTTTGTTAGTTTGATATATTTTTCAAAAAACTTTGAGAGATTCTTTTGTTAATTAAAGGAAAAAAGCAATTTACAGAAGTAGCACTATTCCACAACATAAATTTAGATCCACCTAACCAAATAATACTTCTTTTATTTTTGGCATGTTTAATAATAAAATGCACATTATATAAAACTCATTTCAGAGGAATATACACTTGGGAGTACTTCCGGTTTTCAAAATAAGGTGTTAACAAAGGGAACTGTATATACAAACTACATCTTTGGAAATGAGATTGATTGGTTTATATTGACCAGAAGTATAAAACATTACATGTCCATAAAAAGAAAATCCCACTAATCTGTGAGGGAAATGTCTTTATTCTTAGATTTTTTTGGTTGATGGATAACAAATGTAATAAATAATTCCTGACAATGACTGATATATTTGACTTCAGGACATCTCTGACTACATACATGCTGAAAATCAAACATTTTTACTGGATTCATTTAGAGATTTTTTTTCAACATTTTCCCTCCATGGTCTAGAGTTAAAAAAGTTAACAACAATCACAATAAATCACAATATTGCACCATGATACTTAAAAATCACAACTGAATCGGCACCCAATGGTGATAGTATGAATCAAGAGATAGGTGGATCGTCCCAGCACTAAACAACACGCAGGTTAAAACCATGTTTCTTTGATAGTTTTAGATTTTTAGGTTGAGTGTTGTTAAACAGCATTTCTATGATATTTAAATGTGTACTTTACCTGCTTTACATTATAATATACTTATTTCAATGTGGTTCAAATGGAACCACTATGTTAACTCAGACATCTGGACAGCTGTTGTTGTTTTACTGACAGGAAAAAGCTCCACTAATCAGTGATAGTAGAAAATATCTTACCACAATTTGAATATCATATGTATACTTTTTTATATTTTAATGTTAGGAATTAAAGCATTTTACTTCTGTACTGAACACAAGTCTGCTAATAGTCCTAGGAAGTCGGTAAAAAGGTGTAAATGAAACAATACAATGGCTGCAGCATCAAAATATACATTTATTGAAACATACATTCATGTTATGGAATAAAATCCCATTCAATCATAGAAATATTTATAAATATAGAAGTAACAGAAGCTGATGAAGGAACCCCCATATGTCCAGTTTAGCTTTACTTAAATTAATATCAGATAATAACGTAACATTTAATGCATATATTGTGTCAGTCGTCCTTTTTCATGCATATTGAAAAACAGCTAAATACTTCAGATGTGATTTAAAGGTTCAACATGTTGCTTTCACTTTGAGGGCATTTCTTCTTTTTTTCTGACAAATACAACAAACTTTAGTGAAACACAATATGTAATATTTCTGTCTGCATTTACAGCGTTTTCATTAAAAAACAAAACCATCCACACTTTAATGAGATGATTCAGAGGGGACTTTTTATTGGGGGGAAGTCTGGGACGTAGTCAACATATTGAGTTTGGGATGATTTGTGATGAAGTGATGATTTTCTGATTTTCTTGATTTTTCTTTCCAGAGTTTACTTATCTACTGTGGAAAAGACTGACAGGAAGCAGCAGGTAACATCACCACAATGACACATTCATCATCTTTAATTTAATAGATTTATAGGTTATCTGCAAGTGACACCACAAACACTTTGACAGGCGGATTGATGATTTGTAATATATATATATAATAATATATAAAGGCTGCTGCAGGTCAGACTGTCAGCTCTAGTGAATATTAAAGATTCTCTGTGGTGGAGTTTACTAAAGCCATGGAGCAGTGTTTTTTATCAACAACAGGTGGCACTAACGTGTTAGAAAACACATTAATGCACCAATGAAGAAGAAGAAGAAGAAGCCAGCCAGTAAACATGGATGTAAACAATGCAGGGTTCAAGAAAAAATTCAGCTTTGCAAAGGTTTTATGAGAAATAAAATGCATTAAACCTTAATAAGGATAAATGCAATGAATGTTGTTTACAGCACAGCTCCACAGGACACCTTTAACCTCCGAGCTGCTGCGACTGTTTGGAGGATCCGCTGCTACCCTGACAAAAAAGTAGTACACTTCAAGTATATTTTATAAAGTATACTTAAGTAAAGTTCAAGTATATATTTCCCAAGTATACTTTATGTAGTGAGTATACTAATATCAATGGACTAGTAGTATACTTATAAGTTTACTGCTTTAATACTTCTTGGCACTAAATAGGCCCAATTTTTAGTTTATAAAAGTATACTTTAAGTGTAAGTATTGTACTGATAGTTCACTAGTTTTATACGTGTAGCCCACTTTATATTTTATGAAAGTACACTTTAAAGTATACTCTCAGTAAACTACTAGTTAAATTGTTTTTATACTACAAGTATACTAATTTGTAATTTTCTTAAGTATATCTCGATCAAAAGATGAAGTACAAGTATAAACCAGGTATACTTAGACCAGACCAAGGTCTCTCCATGAATCACTGCTGATCCTAGTGTTGGCTTTTCCTGCTTCAGCCTCCCGACCGCGGCCGGAGGGAACGGGGGAGACACCGGAGTTTTGGTGGGAGACGATAACGTTTCTCTCTGTGGAGCCCCGTCACTTCACGAGACACGGGAAACCTCTGTTGGTCTGGAGGAGCTGCAGCAGTTATTTCTGCACAAACATCCAATGTACATTCACTAGATATTCTAAGAGCTACGAAGTCTTCTGCAGTGTGGAGTGTGCGCACATGCACGTGAGGTGGCGCGAGCTGAGTGAAGGCAGGCAGGCAGAGAAGCAGAGTACAGCAGAGACTCCGGCCCTGGAGACCAAAGCTACGGTCTCCCCCGCGTACTATGACAGCGGCCAACACTGTTTAGCAAGACGGGCTTCACTAGATATAACTTTACGGTTTTGGTGTTTCCGTGTAGTTTATGTTGGAGTCTTGTCTGAATAGCATAGCCACACGCGAGCGCGCATTTGCGAGCGCACATGGGACACCGACCCGGGTGATTTATACGTGTAAGAAGTTTCAAACAGTCCCTTTAAGTATACATTTGTTAAGTATATCTCTGATAAGGTAAACTGAAAGTATACTCTCTTATCTGAAGTTTAAAAGAAGTACACTAATAGCACACTTGAATAAACGTCTTTTTGGTCAGGGTACGTTGTGTTACTTTTCTTTCTTAAAGGGACTGTTTGTAACTTCTTCCGCATATAAATCATTGCGGGTCAGTGACCCATGCGCACTCGCGTGTGGCTAAGCTGTTCAGACTGAGACTCCACCACAAACTACAGTGAAGCACCAAAACCTCTTAGTTGTATCTAGTGAAGTCTGTTAAACAGTGTTGGCCGCGGTCGGAGGACGCGGGGGAGACCGTAGCTTTGGTCTCCAGGACCGGAGTCTCTGCTGTACTCTGCTCCTCTGCCTGCCTTCACTCACAGCTCGCTCCACCTCACGTGCATGCTGCTCACTCCACACTGCAGAAGAGTTAGTTTAGCTCTGAGAATATCTAGTGAATGTTCAGTGGACGTTTGGTCAGAAATAACTGCTGCAGCTCCTCCAGACCAACAGAGGTTTCCCGTGTCTTGTGAAGTGACGGGGCTCCGCAGAGAGACACGTTATCGTCTCCGACCAAAACTCCGGTGTCTCCCCTGTTCCCTCCGGCCACGGTCGGGAGGCTGAGGCAGGAAAAGCCAACACTAGGATCAGCATTGATTGATGGAGAGACCTTGGTCTGGTCAGCTAACATTACTGCCAAGCAGCTGAACTATAGAGTGATATTGTGCTTTTAGCTGACGTGTGTCTCCTCACTGTTTTGATGGATGCTTGCTCACATTCAGGTAGTGCGTGCGGGGGAGTGCGAGCAACAGGATGCTGACGTTCGTTGACTAAACGGCCACAGGTGCCGCTGTTACAACCAATTTCTGATTCTTACAAATCGGCCCTTTAAATGCAAATGAACCCATTTCACTTGTGTCTCAACTAGGGCTGCAATCGATTACAATAGTTAATCGGGATTAATCTCACATTTTGATCTGTTCAAAATGGACCTTAAAGGGAGAATTGTCCACTCTGAATGTCCAGTAAACCAGATTGTGGAGTGTGTTTTAATAACGGCTGTCAGATTATAAAGCCAGCTGACTGATATTCCAACAGGTATCAGGTGTCGTGGTGGGCTGTGTGTCCGTCTCGTCCTCAGGAATCCTCGTGCTCTCCAGCGCCACCCGTTGTTCCGTTCGGTAAGTTGCCGGCAGCGTTGTTGTTGGCGAGCAGCCGTTGTCGTTTTCTCTCCCTCTTCCTTCCAAGTCCTCCTTTTTTATTCTTTCTTCTTTCTGACGGACGAAAAGCAAAGTTAAAACAGTAAAAAGTACCAATATTATTGATTCAGTCCACAGTTTATTTTGTTGGACATCTGTATTTGGTCCCAGTTGAGTGACTGCATACTTTATTGGATCATTTATAAACAGCCTTACCTCCAGAGATCATGTAGAATAAGCACATTAACGCTGCTGTCATGTCCACATCAACAAGCCTGACTGAGTGAGACGCTCTGACCTCACTTTCATTCAGAATTATAAAGCAGTGCAGACATGTTGCATACAATAGAAATATACATCTGTCTCCATATATCTCTTTGGTACATGATGCAACTTTCGCCGAACATTCTAAAAGCAAAGAGACGAAACTCTGGTGCTGTTTTGATAACAGCCTCTAGATGGCGCTGCCAATGAGTCTGTGTCCGTGGATGTCTAAAGAGACGCCTGTAGATCAGAGGACAGAAATCAACTTCCCACTTCAATATCCCTCATTTAAATCATGATGTCCTAAAAGTAGTACAATGAACTAACTGCTGAATCCAGAGTTATTTTCCTCACCATAACGAACGGTCATCAGACCCACGGGACCGCACCGCCCTGCACGCTCATATGACATATACTGTATATATATATATTATATATCTCTATATATTTTACTGGTGTCTGGTAGTCAATCTTTGTTCAAAATGGTGGAAGCGTAGCTCTGCTGCTGGGCGCTGATGTTGACGTGGAACAAACTATTGACTTTCACTTCTTATCAACACGTTGTTTGGTGCAAAGCAACAGCTGACAATGTGAGTCATGGTAAGGAAATAAATACACCTAAATAATTACACACTCCAACAATATATATTCATTTTAGGGTTGTCAAAGTTAACGCGATAATAACAAATTATAGAACCTGATGAATCCATCGGTACCAACCATGTCAGACTAGCTGGTCATGAATGAGGTTAAATAACGCTCCAAACTTGTTGGTGAGGAAAAACTGTCATGTCCATTTTCAAAGGGGTCCCTTGACCTCTGACCTCCAGATCAGTGAATGTAAATGGGTTCTATGGGTACCCACAAGTCTCCCCTTTACAGAGATGCCCACTTTATGATAATCACATGCAGTTTGGGGCAAGTCATAGTCAAGTCAGCACACTGACACACTGACAGCTGTTGTTGCCTGTTGGGCTGCAGTTTGCCATGTTATGATTGGAGCATATTGTTTTATGCTAAATGCAGTACCTGTGAGGGTTTCTGGACAATATCTGTCATTGTTTTGTGTTGTTCATTGACTTACAATAATAAATATATACATACATTTGCATAAAGCAGCATATTTGTCCACTCCCATGTTGATAAGAGGATTAAATACTTGACAAATGTCCCTTTAAGGTTCATTTAGAACAGATAAAATACGTGCAATTCATTTGGGATTATTCGTGATTAACTATGGACAATCATGCAACTAATCGGGATTCAATATTTGAATAGATTAACAGCCATAATTAATTTCTTAGCAAAACTGAAATTTAATTTCAGTTCAAATATATGTGTGTGTTATTGTTGAGACTCTCCTTTAACAGACAGTTCCCGTGTTTTGGAGGCAGAAAGTGAACTGGGTGTCTCACATTGTGCTGTACTGGATCGCAGTTCACCTTATCAGCCTTCAACCCATGAAAGTGTCCGAGGCTATCAGACTGGAACCTGAGCCTTCAGACAGCTGGTCCCTACTTTACGTTTCACATCACTAGATTACATGTTTGCCTATGTTTCCTCTGACTCCGTCCATCCATTGTTCATGTCATCAAAAGATTGTGAAAAATGTGCACAATTGCAGAAAAGCTTACGGTGGCTAAATCCTGCTCCAGGATAATTACTGTGAAGTATTATGTGTAGTGATTCTGCTGAAGTGTCAGTGAAGTATTCTTGGTGATGTATCGCTGCTTTCAGAGGGGAATTTTGGCTGCAGAAAGAGAGAAAGTCTCTACACACATTCTCTGATGAGAACACACAGATAGATCAGATTAGATGTCATTTTTAAAAGCCTCAGGACTTTAGATCTAAACTCAACCAATAAATGTTTTTATAATTCACAATACACCAGGTTAAAACGCATCCATATATCTCCTAGATCTGTCTCGTGGTATTAAAGCAGAGTTAGGCCCCGATAGAAAATGTGGTTTTGATGTTCGGTGATGGAGAAGAGAGCTTTAGTATTTTTGGCTGCGCTTTAAAAGTGGAATTATTTAGTGTAATATTCAGCTCTGAGGTTGATTTAGAGGTTGGTTGGACATCAGAGAGAAAAAATAAATGCAGGCAGAAAGAAAGAAAAGAAGCCAACCCCAAACCTTTACCTCGAACCCTTCTGACCTTTTTGTCTCTCTCTCTCTCTCTCTCTCTCTCTCTCTCTCTCTCTCTCTCTCTCTCTCTCTC
>CAKAOI010049245.1:0-20752 GCA_916701655.1 Sebastiscus albofasciatus
TATATATATATATATATATATATATATATATATATGTGGTATGCAGTGTGTGCATGTAGTGCAATGTGTGGTGTATGTATGTGTGTATATATATATGTGTGTGTATGTATGTGTATGTATGTATTTTAATGCGAGTTGTATTGCATGTACATATTGTATATTATAAATTGTATATTATAAATAATAATTTGCGCATATAATAAAAGATAACAAATAGTCAATATGATTAAGATAAATATGTAAGTAATGAATTGGTATTGTGATTAAGTTATATTCTAAGTAATGAACTGGTATTCTGGATTGATAATAAATTTATATATTGATAAGGATAATTATATCAGTAATTAATTTATATTTTTGTATGACACAGATTAAACGTAATAATTATAGTTAGAATAATTATAAATAATAACAATTATAGTTAGACACATTTAGGTAAATTTAATTAGAGTATATGTATGGCTCAATAAGGAAGCTGGTTAATAATTAATAATTGATTTATGGAGAAGGGGTGGGATTAAATAAGTTTATACTTCTCACTCCTTTTTGAATATGTAAATCAAGGCATTAAGTGTTGACAATATATTTTTCTTATGCTTTTCATTGTATGTAAATACTACTTGTTTCTGACTGTTCACTTGTTGGTATGATCATTTTTCTTTATTTTTTTTTCTTTATTTGTTTTTAATCTACATGTTCGAAATAAATTTTGAAATGAAATTAAATGAATACACCACAGTTAGTTTAAGGAGATGATTGACAGCCATATCGTTATTAGTTCATAAAAATAAAACAAATGCAGTACACTTTGACTACACTATGCTTTGGACAAGCCCCCTGCTCTGTAATTGGCTACTTGACCCGTTAATCAAACAAGCTCCCTGCTCTGTGATTGGCTACCCGACCCGTCAATCAAACAATTACGCGGGAACGGTTGCTAGCCTACACACATGCTGCTAGCTTACTTCCAAATCTTTAAAAAAAACAGGTTTGATTGTATTATATTGTTGTATTTGGTAAAATATTCTTCATTGTTGTCATGTAAGTAACATTACAAGCTCATTTTCAACAGGCTAGGTTAGTAACAGCTTCATCTTAGTGTGGTAGAAACTGTTTTAAATGTAAGTGTAGCTAACATTAGCTAACAGGTGAACTTGTAGTTGTAGTTTACAGTAATGTAATGGTGCTAAACTAGCCAGCTAAAGTAATCTTATATCTGCCACTTTGGTTGTCCTCACATAATTTGTCTCTGTTTTTTGCAGCTTCTATCTTGTGTTGTCTCTCACCTCTGCAATGGCTTGTGTTCAACAAGTTAGAAGTGAACAGGTAAACTTACTGTATATATAAACACACTGACAATAACCTGATATTTTCAGGTGGAATTTCATTCATTCATTCTCACTGTGCAATATCATTTTCCATTTGTGCAATTTTGTGAATAGTCTGTTTATTATCAATATTGTATATACTGCTCCTATTTTTATACTTCCTTCTATTTAAATGGTTCATATTTTGTTAAACTTTGTTAAGCTCTTTTTTACTGTGTTAGCTGATGCATCTTCTTTTTTGCACTATCCCCTTTGCTGCTGTACACTGCACATTTCCCCACTGCAGACTAATAAAGGAATATCTTATCGTATCTTATCTTAGCTAATGTAGCTTCAGTGTTTTGTGTAGCTGCAAACACTGTTAGCTATAGCTGGCATTTGTAACAGTAGTTAGTCAGTAATTACATTTACTCATGTACTAGAAGTTTGAGGTACTTGTACTTTTTTAGTATGTACATTTTATGCTACTTTATACCTCTACTTCACAACATTAATGTGAGTGCTTGAACTACTCTGATTCAGATTTTAAGATAAGATAAGATAAGCAACATCGGCAAACAGAGTGAAACACAGGAGAGGTAAAGGTATACAAAAATTATAAAAACAATAAACAGAGATATAAAAGATACAGAGTGAATGGGTGAACATAGTGTGTACAGTCTGTCAATAAATAAATGTAGTATGTACAATAAATAAATGTAGTATGTACACATGTGCAGTCTATAAAGTGGTATATAGGATGTATAGCGTAAAGCAAGTGTAAAGTGCGCCAGTGGTTAGAGTCCAAGATGGTTGTAGATAGTGCATGTTTAAAGGTAGATAGTGCATGTTTAAAGGTAGATAGTGCATGTTTAAAGGCAGATAGTGCATGTTAAAAGGTAGATAGTGCATGTTTAAAGGCAGATAGTGCATGTTTAAAGGCAGATAGTGCATGTTTGAAGGTAGACAGTGCATGTTTAAAAATAGATAGTGCATGTTTAAATGTAGATAGTGCATGTTTAAAGGCAGATAGTGCATGTTTAAAGTTATTAAAGTCCTCATAGTTCTCATATGGGGGTCAGCCTTGGTTGTGGAGCCTGATGGCTACCAGCATGAAGGACTGACCCAGGCGCTTTGTGTTGTGCCGAGGGGGGATGAGTATGTGGCTGAAGGTGCTACTCATCTTGACTAGCTCATCATGGAGGGGGTTGGAGGGGTTCTCCAGGATTTATATACAAAATCTATAATCATCATATATTCATAAGCTACAGTTGAGGCCACTTGGTTTGTGATGATTATCTTTGTTCTAACACCAGTTTTTTATTTTAATAATTTTTCAGTACTTACCCAAAAAACTATTTCTTAAAATCTTTTTAAAAATCTCCCACAACTATATTGTATTGTAAAATGATGATCAACACCAATATTTAGGTCCATGAACATCACAAGGACCAGATAATGAAACATTCTCATTATAAATGTTTTTGCTTGTGTGTTGCATTTATCTTAGACATAAAAAATGGAAATAATATTTAATATGTTATGACATATGTTGTCCTTCAAATGCAGCTGTTGGCTGATTTCTAGTGTTTGTGTTAACGGTGATGAGTAAGCAGTGCTCAGTATGTGATTCATTTATTTCACTCATGCAGGATACTCAGCTGTTGCCTAATCAGGTTCTCTCAGAGCAGCAGTCCTTGGTTGTTATAAAGAAGCTTCTGGCCATCGCAGTTTCTGGCATCACATACCTCCGGGGCCTTTTCCCAGAGAAAGCCTACGGCAGCAAATATGTTGAAGGTTGGATTACAGATGGGAACTTATTTATCTGCACATCCCAGTGGCTATCAAGGTCTATTTACCATTTGGAAATGTTCACAAAGAACTATTCTTACCTCCCCTTTTTTCTTCCCACAGATCAGAAAGTGATGATCCTTAGAGAGGAGCGCAGCTGTCCCGGTGCCAGTCAGATAGTTCAATGGTAAATAACAACAACTTCATGGCCACAGTCATTGATAAGGGTCACGAGGAAAACAGTATCAACTGCATGTGGAAAAATGTTGGAGGATTATGTGTCACAGATAATTTAGATGTGTTTTTGTAATTCCTCCAGGATGCAGGGATGCTTTGACGCCATCCAGAAGAAGTATGTAAGTTCAACCTTTTCCATAAGTCAGAATATTTTATATTTACGTCTGATTGAATAATTATGAATTAGGCAACATAAATCACAACCAGCGGAGTAAGTCCAAATACACATTTTTTTCCCCCGTGTTATTATTAAGTTATTATTATTTTTTCCCCACCAGCTGCGGACAGTCATCATGTCTGTGAGTATTTTGTTAATCTTTGACTTCTTCTGTGTGTGCATTTTTAATTGTGATGAACACATTGGGATGAGGAGCCTGCTTGGGAAAATCACAGTAACACAAAGAGTAGCAGGCAAACACTAGTACTGTAACTTTACACACTTTTGAGCTGATGTTGTGCAGCATTTAGTCTTTTCTATAAGGCCTGAATGAAATCCAGAAATAGTCACGGTGTTGACGTTTTATCCATTTGGTCCTTTTTTTTTTAGATCTACACTGACCCAGAGAACCCCCAGGTAATGCGCAGGTTGTCCTCTTGCTGTTGTTGATGTTTAACAATGCAAAACTACTGTTCAGATAACAAGCTGTTACATGATTATTGCGTATACAGAACCTGTCTTGTCTTGTCTTTCAGAAGGTGACTGAGTATTACCAGTTTAGGATCCATTACACAGCAAAAGGAGCGCAGATGGAATTTGCAATGTAGGATTTTTCTTTATCTTGACAGTTATGAGATGTTCATAAGACATTAAATAAACCTCATATCAATGCAGGAAACAGACAAAAGGAACATTCTAATGTATAATATATAATAATAATAAAGTATTAATCATCTCTGGGTTTGGCTGAACACTCACATACTGGGAAGTAACTTGATTTTCTGTCTAGTCAATTGCATGACTTAACCTCTTTGACACCTTGTGTATGAAACAAAAATAGATTCTGTAACTACATCTCAGCCTAGATATGAGTGAAACACTTAAACCTAAGTTGCTATTTTTATTACTGCACTATTACATTAAATTAACAAAAATTAAAAATCCAAATGTCTTTATATCATTTAATACACATTTCTACAGATGTCAGTATGGCATGTTGATATAGTATTTTTTAGAAAACTTTAGCATTTTAACTATAATTTAAAATAAACATATGTTGTTTGGAATTATATTTAAAATAATGATGGACTTGGCAGACTTGAAAAGGTCAAATATATATTTCAGTGACTTGTGGTTGCAGCAAAACTGGGTGGAGTGTTAAACATTGTTTGAGTCTCCAGTCATAAGTCATGTAAAGTGAAACTGTACCTTCTAATCCAACAAAACGTTACCATAATGGTTACCTGGCAAAGTGACTGAAAGAGCAGTCACGTTTAAAGGAATACTTCACCCACATAATGAGCATTTGTATATCAATTACTCACCCTGTGTTAACCTTGATTTTTTGAGAATCAAAAAACAGAAAAATAAAGTAAATTTACTTGAGACTTGCCCCTTTTTTGTGATTCTCCGTTCACTGTGGTGGCATGCGAGAAAAACAAAGTTTTCTTTAAGAATTCAAGGTAACACAGGGTGAGTAATTCATATACAAATGGTCCTTTTATGGCAGCACTGGGCTGATGGTTCGTGTTCATTTCTCATCCCGCCTCCTTTCTTCTTCAGCAACAACAAAAACAAGGTGTCTTCAATGTCATGCGGCAACACCAAGAAGGCCAGCATCCTGCTGGTGAGGAAGCTCTACACTCTGATGCAGAACCTGGGTCCTCTACCAGAGAATGTCTGCCTCAACATGAAGCTGGCTTACTATGACAATGGTAACGCACACACAAGCACACACGAGACACACAGTAACTATTATTTCTACAAGTGCAGCTTAAATGGAATTGAGCAAAAGACGTTAAAGCTTTGTACATGTTGTAGATTTGTTTGTTATAAAACCTGCACTGCGTGAACTCTCTGACATGTGCTGCAGCTTTAAGCTCTCGAAACGTATTTTCATCACATGTCACATTTTAGACATGTATGTAGCTGATGCGCTAATCTGACTTCAGTGAGCAACTAAAGGTTCAGTGTCTTGCTGAGGGGCAGTTTGTCAGGGCAGGTGGAGAAACCAGTTTCAAAAGGGGACAAAAACGTTGCACAATGCAGAAATACAAACCAGACACAAGATTCCATATTTGCAAATCAATAGTAATTTGCAACTAGCCAAAAAAACATACTGAAAAGAGACATTTCTGGGTTAAACGGAAGATAAATGTTTTTCTTTTTTTTATATGTGGTGTTACATTTAGGTATATTTTCCCCAAAGCTTGTCCAGGCCGTTTTTATAACCTATTTGCAATTTTATTCCGCCCACATTTATAGATTTTACAAATGCTTTACTGTCCATTTTTATTTTTATACCTTTGAGACTGCTCTTCTTGCATGTTTATCACAAAAATGCACAAAATGACTTGCCAAGGCTGATCTCCACATACAGTAGCTGCATATTTGTCAGTCTTTCTTTGCAGGATTTAAAATGTGAGACAAGTAATGTTGCATGTGCAGTATTTGCACAATGTGTTTTTAAACTGTGGTTACAAATATTTCAGTCATATCATGTGACACAAAACATAACAATTTGGAGTTTTAACCACAAAGACATACACACTTCCCTCTTTTAAATTTGTTGTTTGTATAGCGAGGCACCACATTGATCTGAGAGTGTGAAGAGATTTGCTAGAATGAGAAAGTGTGTGTGTGAACAGGGTTTGGGATTTGTCAGCCATTAGAGTTTGAACATGACCCGGCATGCTGTTTCTTTCTTGTTCACCGTTTGTTCTTCTGTGTTTTGTCTGTTTTTTTCTTGCAGTCACTCCTCAGGACTACCAGCCGCCGGGCTTCATGGAGGCTGAGGGCGACACCATGGAGTTTGAGCGGGAGCCGGTCAAACTCACCATGGGCGAGGTGACCACCCCCTTCCACTCTTTGAAGTTTGACATGGCCACAGAGAGACAGAGACTGGAGCAGGTGAATGAAAGGAAATACAAATGTAAACCTCACTTGATGCATTGTAAAGCTTTTTATACGTGCTCTAATAAATATGTTAAAGCTTAGTAACTTCTTTTTTTTCGCCTTTAATGGACAGCATTTTGTGGTCATGTTGCTAAATGTCTGCAGGTGGAGCAGAGTGTTCACGTGACGGAGAAGTGGGTTCTGAAGATGAAGGAGGAGGGCGTCCTGTCGCAGGTCAGCACACTAACAACTCAGACGTGCAGCTTGTTTACACACAGCAGGGCAAAATAATCATTGTAATCATGAATAGGCTTTAAAAACACCAATAAATGAAGACCCAAGTAGGTTTGGGAGTTGAAGATGTAATGCTTCTTAACTCTCCAATAAGACAATACTATTTTGTGCATTTGTTTTTCTTTTTTTTTTATATCCACAGTAGATCAATTTATTGTCAAATTCACGTTTTTTTCCACCATAGGCCTGTACTACGAAGCGAGTTCAATATACCCAGGGTATCTTCTCCTTATCTGGCTTACCTAACCCTAACAAAAAACGCGATCCCGCTGAGATCTACGACGGTGGTTATCAACTGTCTAAATCAACCCAGAGTTTCTCAATCTGGCTATGAACACGTTCACATAGAGGGCTGGTGTTCGCAGCATGTGACCAATCACAAACACGGACAAGTCTACTGTCAGCAGAGCGGCACATTTTACAAAGGAAGAGCAAACTAGAATATTAGACAAATACAAAAATAAGTTAAACACATAATCCAAACTAAAATTAACACAGTTGCAATTGCAGGGAGGACAGCTGGCAAAAGAAAAAATCGCTAACTGTGTGAATGGGTATATGAACATATAATATCACTGCTCCATCTAGAGCATGAGTAGATCTGACTAGAATTACTTGTATTCAGTTAAATGAACATGTTGCTTATGGAACAGTATAGAAGAACAGAGGTAACTTCAATTATCCCTTCGAGACAAATGTGGCGTGAATGACAATTTAAGCTTCTTTCGGCTGCATTCCCGACTCCGACAGTATGAAACAGACTTGGAGCAAATAAAGAAATGAATGTAAAAACATAATTCAAAGCAGTAAGCAGCTCCTTTCTGCATTTGTCAGTTTAAACTGTGTTAATTTTAGCCTGGATTATGACTTTAACTTCTTCGTCTTTTTGTAACATTATTTTACAATCTACGCACCGAGCTCTGATTGGTCAGTAGGCGGTGCTTTTATATGAGTTGATCTCTTATCTCGAACATAATCTGCTGTTACCATGGCGATCTACCCCGGTAAGAAGTGGACTGAAAACCCAGAGTTAAACCTGAAGTTACCTCGCTAACCCCAAATCCTGCTTCGTAGTACAGGCCGCCTCTGGTCAGTTTTGCTTTTAGGAAATGTGCTCTACATTGACATCTTAAAGATCAGCATCGCATTTTTTGTAATAATATAAGACAGTGTGCAACGTGTTGACCGTCTTCGTGATTGACACGTGAATTGGGAAATGCCTAAATGTTGCAAGTGCAAGTGAGGCTACAGGTCAGACGTGTGAGTCAGCGTGTTTTCAAAAACAGTCAGTTGTTGTGGTCAGCATGTTGTGGTCAGCATGTTGTGGTCAGCATGTTGTGGTCACGGTGTTCAGATAACATGTTTTAATCTTTAGACTCATGTGATTGAAGACGTGGAGAAGCCTGACAACGAGAACACAGACTTGGACAACACTGGTAAATCCTCCTTCCATTTCACTTCAGCTGTGTACATCATAATAACCTCTCCAGGGTTCAGTTAGGCCTTGTGGCCGGTGTTTAGAAGATTAAAACATTTAAACGTTTTTTTCCATTCTGAAACATGTTGAACATCACTATAAGGGGTAGATGTCGTAATCTTAGGGTGTCATAAAGTATGTTAACTTGGGGTTAAGTACTGTTAAAATGAAATTCAGCTGTAGAGGTCTCTTGTTGATTTTTACACCATTTTAACAATTTTGAAGTGTTGTTATAAACATGTCAGTTCTCCTGAAAAAAATCAGATTTGCTGTTAAATTTACAGAGATTCCCATTATCTAAAAATAATAATTCAGATTATTGGATCTTCACTAACATCACTATCTTTTTTTATGAACTCAAGAGATCCAGATGAGCTGTGATGAGAAGATGGAAGAGGAGGACACCACAGAGGTACGTGTGACATCAACTACACTAACCTCAACACCTAAAACAATTTCAAGCTTCTGCTGCAGAAAGCAAGATTTATACAGAAAAATACACAACTCCTATTAGCTTGATTCATCATTGTTCCCTGAAGTGGACAGGGGCAGATTGAGGATTCATCCTTTTTTTTTTTCAAGAGCACTTTGGAGAAAGTGTTTCTTTTTTGTAACAACTGGTGGCAGCCGAGACACGATTGAAATGTGAAGAAAATCTTTTCATATCTGGTTGAACTATTGATGTATAGACACACGTCTCAACTCAAGGGGCCACCAGTTGTTTTAAATGATTATTCCAAAAAACATGTGAAGGGTTTCTCAGCAGAATGAGTGTGGGCTCTGTGTCAACACGCAGCGAAGGGCCACTTTGAGTGCACTTAATGGATCAGTCGCGTTACGGACCATCTGTCCCCTCTCAGATGGTGAAGAAGATCTCTGACATGAAGGTGGGCCTGAAGACCAGGAGTGGACGGATCATCATGACCACTACAGTCAGTCAGCCACTCAAATAGCCTCAAATTCTCTCTTACAGATAGATGAGCTGAGACCCCTTCAACCTGAAAAACATTTAGATTCTCTTTGATTTGTTAATTAACCATTCAGCAGAATGTATCACTCCATGACTGAGTATAGGTTAGCCAAATTATACCCATAATGATCTTTTGAGCATCTAGGTTTTTCACAATTAAATATGAACATACTTGTGTTATCTGAACAGTGTGTAACATTTCAGGGGCTCTATTAGTAGAAATAGTATATCATATTCATATTTTCATTAGTGTATAATCTCCTGAAACTATTAATCGTTGTGTTTTCATTAGCTTAGAATGGCGTTACCACGGTTTTGCACTCGGCGGCTCACGTTACCGCAGTCTTGGAAAGGGAGTAGTGAGAGGAGGGGTACTCAGTTGGTTGCGATCTGCAACCACACCACTAGATGCCACCAAATCCTACACACTGTCCCTTTAAATCATGTATATGCATAGACCTACTGGGCTTCTTGAGTATTGTGTATGTCAACTCAGCCATTGTGATTGAAGCTAGAACAGATGGAAAAAGTGAATATGATACTTTATTCCAAAAACACTGTTCACTTGTTTTAGGAATGTGCTACAAGAAGATCTTTCCAAATTTAAGAAATTAATTATTTAAAGGGCCAGTGTGTAGGATTTGGCGGCATTGAGCGATGAGGTTTCAGATCGCAACCTACTTAAACTTCTCCCGTGTGCCAAGCATGTAGGAGAACTGCGGTGCCTCTTAAATGCTACACACTTTTCTTTTAATATTAAAAATGTTGATGAGAACCTCATTAGCACAGCAAATGATTCTCTTATGACTGCCTTGGTGTGTGCGTGTGTGTGTGCGTGTGTGTGTGTGTGTGTGTGTGGACAGGAGACAAACCTGACAACAAGAAGCCCGAACAACAAGAAGCCGACAGCTATGAAGGACAAAACGGTGAGAAACTCACCCTTACAGTGTTTAAACACTCTAATCTGATTCTAATTTAATATAAATAAATTAACAGAAAGCAGTAAATGCAGCTAGCAAATTAAGAAAAAGCTGTTTACATAAAAAGCATTTCTACTGAAGATACAGGATGGATTTTGAAATGGAAAATGCGTAGGAGCCCTGTTTGCTTCACAGATGAGTCAGCACTGATCTCAGAGTGGGATGTTGTCTGTCAGTAGACACATCAGATTCTCGGGTTGACTTTTTGCCAACTGGGTGTGTCCTCCTCTGCTGTTTTTCTAGATTTCTCAGTATAACATCCCCAACAGCCAGGAGACGCCGTCCACCTCCGTGCCGAAGAAGAAGCGCAAATTCAGCGAGCCCAAAGAGCGCTACTGACCTCACTAACCCACCGCTAACACAGCAGCACTGCCGTATTGATTTACTCTAATGTTTTTTAAATTTCAATGTTGATTACAAGTTACATCGCTGTTTTTAAAGGGAATTCCACTCCTTATTGCATTAAATGTGGGGGTTTTGATATAACAGTTTATTTGAATGCAACACACATCTAAAATGTGGACAGTTTATTTAAAGACACAATACTGATGACTTAATTAACACAGTTTTTCAATTCATTGTTATGTTTGTTTTACTGTTACTTGTTTGCAAAGCATGTTTTCATACTTATTTAGTCATTCTTAATAAAATACAAAAATGCATTCAGTGTCGTCTGGTGTCGCAGTTTACACTTTGTAAGCAGAGGATTTAGTTATATTTGCTTTGTGCCACGCTGCTCCCAACATGGTGACTGTGTTATATCAAATACAATGCAAAAATGAAGTTAGTAAGCAGTGAGGTCAAATATCCTGCTCATCATTTTACTGATAAATGATGATAAGAGACATTATGCTCAGAGCAACATGTTTTAAAGTTAATTTCATGCGTGAACGTGTGTCTGTTAGAGTCTTACTGTATCTTAAGTACAAAAACAGCAGTAGAGACTACAGTCATGCATGAGGATGCTGTGGTGTGTGCCAGGATTTTATGTGAGTCATATTTCTATTCGCTGTAAGCTGGCAGTGATAAGGAACCTTCTAAATGTATGTGCAGAAGAGAGAGATAGAGAACAACACAGTTGAACTGAACACATAAACACATTAAAATAGTTAATCCCGATTAATCACACATTTTTTATCTGTTCAAATGTACCTTAAAGGGAGATTTGTCAAGTATTTAATACTCTTATCAACATGGGAGTGGGCAGATATGCTGCTTTATACAAACGTAGGTATACATGTATTATTGGAAATCAATTAACAACACAAAACAATGACAGATATTGTCCAGAAACCCTCACAGGTACTGCATTTAGCATAAAATATATGCTCAAATCATAACATGGCAAACTGCAGCCCAGTAGGCAACAACAGCTGTCAGTGTGTCAGTGTGCTGACTTGACTATGACTTGCCCCAAACTGCATGTGATTATCATAAAGAGGGCATGTCTGTAAAGGGGAGACTCGTGGGTACCCACAGAACCCATTTTCATTCACATATCTTGAGGTCAGAGGTCAAGGGACAACTTTGAAAATGGCCATGCCAGTTTTTCCTCGCCAAAATTTAGCGTATGTTTGGAGCGTTATTTAGCCTCCTTCCCGACAATCTAGTATGACATGGTTGGTACAGATGGATTCCTTAGGTTTTTTTAGTTTCACATGATACCAGTATCTTTACTCTAGCTTTAAAACCGAGCCCGCTACAACCTAAAAACCACAAGTTGCGTTCATGCGTTTAAACAAATTTGCGTTAACGCGTTAACTGTGTACAGTGTGTGTTTTTAAATCTGGCCCTGTGGACCGGAATGAAGTGAATTGATTGATAAGTGCAGAGATGCAGTTCTGGAGGCCATACAGTAGTAATACTCAGCAGCTGCTTCCATCAGCATTAACGCGCTGTCAGACGCCTGCATGTGCTTACTTCTCGGTTTGTAAAAAGGAAATACAGTCGTCTTCTACACTTTAAAGATTTAACAGTTTCAGCTTCCTGCCAGGAAAAAAACCTCTGGGACAGAAAATTCAAGTTGGCCTTGCCTCTTGAAAAAACAGACCTCCATCTTTAGACTAGACCCAGAAATGCCACCATTTGCATGTGAGGTGCCTTAAATGAAGCTGTTAAGTGAAAGTGGATTATATCTGTACACAGTGACCTTTGGGCCCAGATAAGGGCCCATCAGCAGCCTCCCGCCCGGCAAGCTGTGTGTTTTTAATCTCCTATTGTTTTTCCCAGAGAGAGGGACATTTGCTGATAGACTGCCTTAACCCACTGCGGATCAATACTGCAGGAAGCCTTTGTGATGCATATCCAAGCAGCCCCCACCTATCTGTGTCTGCAGCAGGCCGGGGGGGGGGGAGAGAGAGAACGAGAGACTCCATCAAATCAGCCCTCACTTCCGAACACGGGCATTGTCTCGGCCACCACATTTATTTCATTGTCTCTGTGTTTTTTATGGGCATTTCTGATAACGGAGACTGGGAAATCCATGGTGGACAGTCAGTACCCACACACCAGCGCATTGACGCGCTTTATGAGCTGTGAAATGAATCAGGGTTACCTAACCTCACAGCCCGACTCCAGTGGCATTTCTCAACACTTTTTATTATTTTGACAGCAGGGGGTTCTCTGGGTATTGATAAGTGATGAAATGCAATGAGGGTAAAGGCACCTTTGCAGGGTTAGTCATGTATTGTAGATAACCAGTACCTCCGCAATAGACATTACAGCGACACTACATCACAGAAATGAACCGATAAATAGCGCCCAAAAGGCAAAATGTATCCAATGGCATGGAAAATAGAAAGAAACGCACACTGGGAAAATACACTTATTGAGAAATTGTCTTGTCTGGCACCCAAAGGAGTGTAACCCTCAGAGATGAGAAAGAGCTGAATATGGGCCACTTTCAATCTCATCTTAGTTGAAAATGAAAAAGAAAAAAAATGTGTTTTAAGGGTAGACCAGTGTTCCCGTCAAGCACGTTCCAAATATCTAACGATGGAGGGGGGAACGGAATCTAAATTGCAATTTTATTTCGCCTCCACCCTCGATCCTTCACTCCGATCCTGGGACTCTACATCATTTCTGTACACACACGTCTCCCAGAAATGAATTCTGAAATTAAATTCAGGGACACACGTCCAGCGGTCAGTGTTAACAGATCAATCAGCTGGCCAAACAGCAGGAGGGGCCCGCCGGACGCCTCCGCAGACCAATCAGAAATCTGGGTTCGGCCTGTCTGAGTCGATAGCTTAGGTCCAGGGCCGCCTGGGTACGGTCAAGGCAAGACACACTGACAGACTGATGGACAGACAGCCGCAGTCCATCCCAGGGCTCCATAGATTAAAGCCAGCTTCTGTGAGCCTATAGTCGTGGTGCGGTGATTGTGCCTGCAGGGCCTATGGGCCCCAAGGGGGGGCTGGGCTTTACAGCAGGAGGGGGAGGAGCGAGGGATGGAGTGGACATCCAGCCCAGGGACCGTGACCTCTTTGACCTTGCCAGAAGGGCAGCAAATGTTTCCGAGCTGATTAGCGCTTCCCCAGCAGAGCACCCCTACTCACTGTTAACCCTTTGGAATCAGGTAGAGGGCAGAGACGTTGGATGAAATCCAGAAAATATGTCATTCAAATATTATCTGGGAAAGAAATGCAGTTCGGTGAAGTGAATTCAGATTTTGAAGATGATTATACATTCTAATACTGTCTTATACATTTACATGAAACGGCACCAAAAGTTAAAAGTAACTTCATACTTCAGTACTGTATTGAAGTTAAACTTTGATGTATTTTTACTTTCTTTTATTCTACTTTATACTTCTGCATCACTGCATTTCAGAGGGAAATATTGTACATTTTATTCCACTACATTTATTTGGCAGCTTAGCAGATCAGACTTTGACTCATAAAATATGATGCATTTGTATGATGCATACCCAATAATATAATATATAATGACATAACACTCTGAAACCATCCATTCTGCATAAAGACAACTTGTACTTTTGATATCAATGTACATTTTGCTGATAAGTCAAGTTTCTTTGTAGACCACCTTTCAACAACAAGCCAATTCACTGTACATAACACATGAAAATACATTTAAACAAGATATAAAAGAGACTCAAAGGCAAAAAAATAAATAAATAGGATGTATAAAAAAAGAGTAAAATAAAAGAAACAATACAAGTAAGCAAAAATTGAACGAAACAAACAGGAGAATAAAATACAGTGCATTTATAGTGCGGCGCAAAATATGAATTAATGATTTTAAATAGGTTATATATAGGTTGATAAAAGGTAGTGACAACAAACAAAGTTTTAAACCCAGATTCAAAAGAACTGAGAGTTGAAGCAGATACTACTTTAATGTAACTAACTCTATTTAAGTACATTTTAATGCAGCACTTTTACTTGTAGTGGAGTATTTTTATACTGTGGTATTTTTACCAAAGGATGCCAATACTTCTTCTACCACTGTACATGTTTACATTGCCTATAGGAAGAACCTTACTGTATAACAGCAGTGGATGAATTCACAAGCAGGAATGAAATATCCTGAACAAACCACAAGGGGGCGATAAGTAGCCATGGAAAAAGAGCTGCTATAGAATGAGGCCTTCACAGATAACTCCTGCTGCCTCGGTGTCATGACAGAAAAAGCATCTTCTTCCTCATGCATGCCTTAATCAGCTCGTACAGTTGGCCTCCACACTGTCCACAATTTAAAAAGCATGCGATCCTACTAAACAGGCCAACACGAGGCTATTCAACTTGTCTTTTGAGAGACACTGCAGTGGAGTCAACAGTATTGATCCGAATAAGGAATGATAAAAGGAGGAGGAGGAGGAGGCTGAGAGCAGGTGGTGGTGGGCCCTGCAGATTCAGGGATTTAGTCGCTCACCGGGCATGTGTGGTCAACGCTGCCGAGTAGTGGCGAAGGGGACCAATACCTACTCGAAACAGATGCTCAAAGCAATGGGATGTGCCCCCATTGTGATCAGAGTGGACAGCTGAATTGTTTACCACCAAAGGGCCCTTTTCTTCAGCGGCAGGCCCGCGCACAATGGGGGCCCCCACCGCACTGACACACTGAGGATTTCTGCAGGGGAGGGTGGCGGTGGCGGGGGGGTGAGAGCGTGTGCATCGAGGGATAGGGGGTTTACAGGGTGAGCCTCTGTCCGTACCCCCTTTTTTCTTTCTCTGTGCTCAGATGGACCACTCTGCACCCCCCTCCCCGCATCTCCTCCACAAAGCCCCCCTAAAGCTACCGCAGGGCAGGGGTTTAAATGTCACGCTTGGCCATCAGAGCGCCCAGCCCCCGGCTCGTGTCTCCAGGGGGAAGCACGCCAAGAGACAGGGAGAGAGGGAGAGAGAGGAAAGCTAAGGGGAGGGAGACACTTGCCCTCGCCCCATTGTCCATTACGATAGGCATGAGCTGCTAACTGACTCCAAATCAAGTGTATCCTCTCGCCACGCGCCCCGGCCTTGTCCTGCTCTTGCTCAAACACAAAGGCCCTCTGTGTTTTTATTTTTTCAAGCCATCCATAGGTGAATAGCAGCTTTGGTCATGGTATGTTTGACAGAGCAGCTTAAAGGAGGCTGCATGAGTCTAAATTCAGCTGGCCACCGGGCTGAATGATAAACACAGTTTGTCATCCCGAGGCGCTCGAGATCCGTCCGCATTGCACTCCGGTGAGCTCTTACATGACAAAAATCAATGCTAACTTTTTGCGTTCAGTCACATAAGAGGGACTTCGAAACGTTAAAGCGGGGTAGCACGGGGAGAGAGAGAGAGAGAGAGGGGATGAGGTGTGTGGGGTGACAAAGTGTCAAGCTGAAATACAAGTACAGGACGAAATATACGAGCTGCCGGCCAACTTTATCCCAGCCCAAGGTCCCGGCCCATACTTAACCAACCCACAAGATTGAGTGTTTTATGTATCTATTTGTTCTAAATAGTGGCACACTTGACCTTGAGTCGAGATGTGTGTGCTCGCAGCCAGGCCCGGGAATCATCCCTCCTGTCAGAGAAGGAAGGGAGTGACCTTGAACCGCCAAGGCGCAGGCGTAGCTGAGTGCACAAACTCATTTAACTCCTGGGTTTGTTATCGACATGCTGTAATCGTTAACATTATGGATGATGAATAACTACTGACTGCTGTATACCTGCGCAATACGTCGCCGTGCCACGCAGACCCGGTCCGGCTAGGGGCCGACAGCGGCAGACACGGCGCGCTGATGGTCAGGTGACTGGAGGGCCACATCACTTAGACTTGTTTTTCCACCCAATCATAGCGGCAACTCATCAAGAGTGCCAGCAAAGCACACTGAAGTGCTTAAGGACATAGATCACTTCTGTGCTTTACACTTTTTTTTCTTTTTTTTTTTTTAGCACACATACCTCTATGTGTACTCAGGAACACTTAACCTCCAGCATCAGCTGTTCAGGCATCTGCAGTGGATGTTTTTTCTGCTCTGTATTGATCGTTGTAAATGGGTGAATTTACTATAGTTTCTGAAAAACACAGAAAATGGACAAAGAAATTATTATGGCAAACACTGCCAGAGCTGGAGGCATGAATTTATAATTTTCTTTTTTTTTTTTTTTTTAACACAAGTGAATTAGTGGTTAAGTATTCATGAAGTAATTTGTGAGAGAGCCACAGGATAAGCGCTAAAATGTGGGGATATTTCTTTTGTGCTGCAATTTTCTCTTATATTACACCAAGCGCTCTAGAAATGAAGTTATCTTATCAGCTTCCCTTTATTTTAGTTATTCTTTTGGAGCTGGAGTGACAACGTAATGGCACTTTTTGAACAAAAGAAACTCACAAACTACATCGTAAAAGTCTCTTTGTGCATTCTTGTTTGTGTTTCCACTGCATCTGTGACGATTAGGTAAATTAATCCAATACCGGACTGAGACGCAATTCATGCTAGGCCCGGAACTTATACGCTACCCTTTTTTCACCAAAATTAGCTCATATATATTTTTTAAATGCAGGAAAATCCACTAGGAATAGGCGATAGACTCCTTTCCCATTGTATGCCACGAGTATGCCTTTGGGTGCGTTCCTAATCTCATACTTTTTCTTTTTACTTTTAGAACATACTACAGCTGCCCTTACAAAGTACGTACTGTAGCATGCAGTGTGCATACAGTTAGGACATACTACTTTGTCATAACATTGCACCTTGAACTTATCTGCTGTGCAGGGGATTGTTGGTCAGAATAGCCAGAAAAGAATGCTGGCTTGCATACTGCAAAATGTGACTGGATAGGACATCCTGGTATTGTTGGCATATTATAATATTAATAATAATAACTTTATATTGCATTTGACATACTATGTATTGGGAAATACTATCTTTTTCTGGCATACTGAATAGTATGGTAGTATGGGTATTGGAACGCTCATTGTATGTTTTTCTTTCCGATGTGTCACGTTCAACGTCACAAACGTGCCAGAAAACAGGGTTAGTCGACAGTGAAAATGTTAAAGTGGTTGCTTCTTTTTTATTCAGTTACTTATTCAGTCTCTGTTTCAAACTCTCAAACCAGAGTTGGTGATTGTTGGAACAGTGGAAAGACTAAGAAAGATGGTTTTGATGAGTTTTATTTTGTTTCTGTCGAGTTTGAATGAAAAGTGTTTTACAATGATCAGCGAGGTAAAATGATTGCAGAGCGCATATTGAAGGTGCTATGGATAACATTGATAACATTCAGCCACTAGATGTCGCAATCTCCCTCCCACGTTCCATTGCATTCACTTCACAACAAGTCGTTGCCAGACACTCACCATCAGTCTCAACCATTTATCCGTTTTCTTTACATTAACGACCCAGAGATACCGAACGTTGTTTTACTGTTGGCTCACAAGCCTTGTTAGAAGTGGGAACCGAACGTCAGATATCTTCCACAGAGATAAATAAAACATTTATTTTGGACCTGCTAATTTAAAAAAATTATTAATTTACAATCATTATATTTTTTTTCAGGAAAAAACATACTTTTATTCGTCACCTTTCTAAAAGCTCTGCAGATGAATTATTTAAAAAAATATATTTGTCAACATAAAAATGATATCAATAAGACCTTTAAATGTATGTTTTGTACATTAATAAATTATAATAATTGTCCAAATCCCTGTTGATTTTATTACCTTCGCCAAGGCCGAAAGCCTAGGAAGGAGGTCATGTTTTCACTGGCGTTGGTTTGTTGGTTTTATTCACTTCAACGTGCGTCACATAGCAAAAAAAGGAAAAAGGGACAAAATTAGTGTTTCCACCCAGGTGTCATGTTTCCAATACTGTTGATCAGAGCTGGAGCCGATAAATACCCGAGACCACTGCAGAGTCACCTGTCCCGGGAAAGAATGCCGATTGTAACCTTTCTCACTAAAGACAAAAGCCAGATGTTAGTGGGTGTTAGTGGGTTTTTTGTCCAGTGGGAAACCGGAAGATTGTGCCCCTAATGACGAGAAATACTTTGAACAGAAGTCTAATTTATGTCATCTTAACTCTTCACATTCCAGCTATACGAGCTTGTAAGAATTAGAATGAAATAATAATATATATGTATATATTTTTAGTATGCCAGAAAAGGAATGAGCTTTAAAACGGGCAATTGTTCAATTTTCACTTTAGAGTCTTTAACCCTAATTACTAAAGGGGTGTGACAAATAATCAATAATGCGATATGTCATGATGTGCTCTCCTGTGATATGGTATTGATACTCTGCATGGCTGTCAAACGTTCTCCAGTGATACTACAGCAGAGGTCTTTCCTTCCTTTACTCCAGACAATTGAAACTAAAACCTTTCTGCTTTCTTGCAGCTCAACCTTCAGCAACTATGTGGTTGTTTTAGACAAAAAACTTGGCTTCAAATCTCAAAGATACCCTCCAGACATGTTGTAAGTCATGTAATAATACTCTGCTTTAAATAATAATTTGTGCCTGATGGGATTTTTCCACAGAAAAAACATCATAAAATTACACCTACACTGTTTCTCTCTTTGAAAAATCCAGAATCTATGAATATGCATTTTTCTTTTTAATTTAAAAAGTTTAACTGCGGGAAAAAAGATGTTTCCTTCTGCCGTGGTTCCCAAAGTTGGGTCCAGGGACCCCCAGGGGCCCTTGAGAGGGTTCCAGGGGGTCCCCAGCAAAAATCATTTATTTTCACTATAATTCATAATTCATCCATAAGTAACAAAATGACAGCATGTATGACTATTTCTGGTCATGGGTTTAATACACTTTCTGTAAACATCTAAAATCAATAGGGCTGTCCTCGACCAAAGAAATTCTTTGTCAGCTAATCAATTAGTTGATTTAATCAACAGAGTTGTAAAACTGAGTTTCTCCACAAAGAATCACACAGAAGCACCACTTTAAATCTGTTTTTTACCCGAGATGTGCTCATAAGTTTCCTGGAAATAAGTCATTCAGCATGAAAAAAGCCTAAAAAAAGAATTAATTGACTAAAGAAATCTTAGTCGACTAAGACCAAAACAACCAAATAGTCGAGTAATCAACTAAGAGGGGGCAGTCCTGAAAGGAAAAAATGCTATCAGATGGGGACCCTGGGACAAAGTCCTATCAAATCGGGGTCCGTGATCTAATTTGTGTCCGTTTAGGGGTCCTTGATGTGAAAAAGTTTGGCAACCATGCACGTCCTACTTCACTGAAACATCCATTCTCAGTGTTGTTCACTAGAAGTTTCACGCTTCCACATCACACTTTCATGTAAGTTTCACGATATGATCGGAGTTTCATACTAGACCTTGCTTGGTTTCCAAAATGTTAGAAATTCCTCCTGGTACACACGCGTGTTAAACTCATATTTTCCCGCCCTTCAGCAGATTAATGTGAAAACAGCCTTCTAGTGTCAAACTCTGCACATCCATCACTCTGTACCGTGAAGGTCAAACATCCAGCTGGAGGAACAATAAGCTAAACACATTTTTGAGCGGAGGGAGACTTTAAGTGCTTCTCTGTAACATTAACTACATGTGATTAAATAAGCAACAAAGTTAGAGAACGACTTTGTCAGTTATAAATTAATAATTGCGCTGTGGGGTTGTGGTTTGATCTGATGGATTTGACATACTGTGTGTGTGGTCTCCTCGGCAACAGGATCCGTGTAATACCTGTTATATTGTGAAATTCTGATTGGTGCGTGCAAATCTGTGTAACCTCACCTCTTCTCACTTCAATCCAGTGAGAAGAGCACAGAAAAAAATATAGTTATTTTCTTATTATTATCAAATAACCCATATGGTTCTGACTTTAGAAGGTTATGTTGTGTTCATGAAGAACCCCGTCTTTTATAAGAAGTAAGAAGCAGTTAAAGAAAATGCATTTTAACGGCCCTTAATTTACGTGTTTGTGTTGCTGTGTATGTCCAGCCCAGTCGCACAGCAGTTCGTGAACTAGTCATGAAATTGAAAACAGTGTTTGTATCCCGCGTGAAACAACAAGTCAAAGTTGATTTACTTATCTTCTGTACTTAAGTTACAGCACTTCCGAAGTTATTTTAACCCAAACCACAATCTTTTCCTAAACCTAACTAAATAGTTTTGTTGCCTAAACCGAACCAAGTCGATCTATTCCTAAACCTAACTAAGTAGTTTTATTTTGAAAAG
>CAKAOI010049245.1:20772-60185 GCA_916701655.1 Sebastiscus albofasciatus
AAATATAGTTATTTTCTTATTATTATCAAATAACCCATATGGTTCTGACTTTAGAAGGTTATGTTGTGTTCATGAAGAACCCCGTCTTTTAGAAGAAGTAAGAAGCAGATAAAGAAAATGTATTTTAATGGCCCTTAATTTACGTGTTTGTGTTGCTGTGTATGTCCAGCCCAGTCGCACAGCAGTTCGTGAACTAGTCATGAAATTTAATGTATTGATTCGTGTACATAGACACGAATTTCACATTTTCTTTCGTGATGGACTTTTGCCCAGGGGATCGGTGTTTGTGTTCCGTGTGAAACAACAAGTCAATGTTGATTTACTTAACTTCTGTACTTAAGTTACAGCACTTCCGAAGCTATTTATAACCCTAACAGCGATCTTCTCCTAAACCTAATTAAGTAGTTTTGTTGCCTAAACCAAACCAAGTTGATCTATTCATAAACCTAACCTAACTAAGTAGTTTTGTTGCCTCAGCCAAACCAAGTCGATCTATTCCTAAACCTAACCAAGTAGTTTTATTTTGAAAAGACTGGAGTGGAAATTGACAGATGTTGCTGGACATTTGTGGGAAAACGCACAGAAAATACGTTGTTAAAAGTCGTGCTGAGAGTCATCGTACAAGAATAACATCAATTAAATTTTGTGACTATTTCACTGCCGTGAGACTGTGTTGTACGTTATGTTTGTGAAGAACCCCGTGTTTTATAAGGAGAAAGAAGCAGAAAATACGTTTTAATGGCCCTTAATTTCAGAGTTTTTGTACACACTTTTTTAAAAAAGTCTGAAACTGAAAACTTTTTTACCAGGCGGTATCAGGTCGTTTTTTTAGTGCACACAGATGCATCACCCACATAGAGTACATTATTATAATCAAACATATACACGCACCAATCAAAATTAAATAAAAGAAGTTCTACATGGTGCAATACCTTAGGCAAAAAATTAAAACAGTGCTGAAAAAATCTGAAAAAAAGAGCATCTCTCAGTCATACAGTGGAATACTAAACACAAAACCAGGTCACTGCAGTCTGCCAGCCTTTAACAAGTTGCCCAGAAGTTTGCAACGGCATTGAATGTACATTTCATATACAGTAACTCAGAGTTTCCACACCAGGTCCTCGGCCTGACCACATACACAATCTGCCGGAGGGCAAAAGAAAAAGTTTGGTAGATTTTCTTCTCTCTCTCTCTCTCTCTCTCCCTCTCTCTCTCCATCTCTCTCCATCTCTCTCTCTCTCTCTCTCTCTGACGGCCTTGGGAGTTTGACTTCTGCCCTGCCAGTGTTTTCCTCCTCTCCAGGCTTTGAGGGCTTTTCATCTCGCCAAGGTGCAAGGGCAGCCACTTCTCTCCTCTCCCAGCCCCTTCCTCCCATCCAGCATGCACATACACATGTGGATTTCCATTTCAGCTATAGAGCCAGATTAGCAGCTCTACCACCCCAAGGCTGGCTTAAGACAGGAGGGCAGACATGTAGCAGTGTTGGTGGGATGCATGCGGGGGAGAAGATCCCCCAAGACTTGTTTGAGGCCGCTGTGGATTCTATGGATGAATCCTCAAAACACACATGTGGTTATTTAGAATGAGCTGTGTTGTGAAGTGTCAATTTGTTGTCAACTTGATGGCCTCACATATAGCTAGCTCTGCACCGCATGGAAAAAGATTTATTTTAAAAGGTGTCTACTTTACTTGTAGATTTTTGTTGGAGAAAACCATTTAATCTGAGGGATTTTCTTTCTTTCTTTACTTTCAAGTTTTAATTGTCTAAATTTTAGATTGATCAATAAAATGTGGCCTTGCACCGTGACGTCTTTTCACTTCGATTTTGGTTTGGTAAAGTTTAACCTCTTGCACTGCACGCTTTATATTGTTATTTTAAGGAAAGATTAGGCGACTCGGAAATGCTATTATTTTAAATTTGAATGGTGCTATAAGTAATATTTGATTCCAGAGGGGTTACATTTCTCTATATGACTTTCTTTTCTTTGTCCTTTCAAGAATGGAGATTGTCACTGCTGATGCTATACCTTCTCTTCTTCCTCCTCTAATCGTTCTGAATGAACTGGAGCACAAAACATTCCTGCTTTAAACTTTTCAATTCAATTCAATTCAATTTATTTTTGTATAGCGTCAAATCACAACAGAAGTTATCTCAAGACGCTTTATATATAGAGCAGGTCTTAGACCGTACACCAGTAGAGACCCAACAAGATCCACCAAGCGCGCTGTGGCTGATTACTGGGAAGAAACCTGGAGCAGACCAAATGTAAAAGATTTCATGAACTGCTTTTATCTGTGTCTAGTTTTAGTTCAATTTGTATTGCTTTAGGCACTGAAATGTCATTTTATCACTTATTGATTTGCGTTTTGACACAAATTTCCCTTTATTTTCGGCACGGTCAGCACAAAATCAATTTGTATGCAACCCACGTAATTGTGAACCGGGAAGTATAAAGGGTGGCGAACGCTGTGTAGGCAATGAGGTCGGGGTGGACGGGTCGGTCGGTGTTCATGTCCCGTGTGAAACCAGAAGTCAAAGTCAATTTATTTGTCATTTAACTTCCGTACTAAAGTTAGAGCACTTCCAGTGTTATTTTAACCCAAACTGCGATCTTTCCCTAAACTTAACGAAGTAGTTTTTGTCATGTAACTTCCGTACTTAAGTTACGCCCCTTCTGTTGTAATTTTAACCCAAACCGCGATCTTTTCCCTAAATCTAACTAAGTAGTTTTGTTGCCTAAGCCTAGCCAAGTCAATCTTTTCCTTAACCTAACTAAGTAGTTTTATTTTGAAAAGACTGGAGTGGAAATTGACAAGTGTGTCACGTGCTGCTGGACATTCGTTGGAAAACCCACGAAAAATAGATTGTTGAAAGTCGTTCTGAGTGTCAAGAAAAAAAAGGAAATTCGTGTCAATGTACACGAATCAATACATTAAATTTCGTCATTATTTCACAAACTGCTGTGAGACTGTGTTGGTTGCTGAAACACAAAACAGCAAATAAAATCAAACACCTATAAGGGTAAGTAAGAAAGTATATATTTTTGTAATTTGGGTGAACTGACTCTTTAAGTTGCTTTTGTGTTATCGCTATATCTCTGAGAATAATGATGCATAGTTCTATTTTAAATACAGACCGAACCCCATAAACAAAGCTCCTCACAGCCCTCAGCAGGCTTACATTAGTCAAACCACAATGGTTGGACATCAGACCATTTGGCCACAAACCCCCAACAAGCCCATCAGTTACAACTGACCCGTAACATGTGGCCCAACTACAACTAAATTGTGGCTGAATTATTGATACAGTGGCGTCGGCCGCTTTGCAAGTGGGGGCATGAAAGGGAGCCAACATGGGAATGGTCTGCTAATTTTATATGGGAGCCTCAGGGCACATTCCTCCCAGTGAAGACCAAACATATTGACATATGTGTGTAGGGGGAGAAACTGTATATGATATCAGCCCGGTGCTGAAGGAGAAAATGGACAATGTGACTCTCCATATAGCCCGGACCTCAGTCTGTATGTGTTATGTCTCTCATTTTTCTGTAAAAGTGGCTATACAATCGGAGAATGTGAGTGTTGCTGTGATGCATTTTATTGTATTGTACGCAATATCCTTTTCTCTTTTGCTCTCCTGCTTTTTAGATTGCTCCCCTGGAATCATTACAGCTAAACTGTCTGTTTCACATTCATTTGTCAGTGTGATATCAATACTGTATGGAGAAATGGTGAGATGAATTGTGATGTATGGGATCAAGTCGTTTAGAAGGGTAGACCAGGGGGGGGTGGGGGCCGTTTGTTGCTAAGCCAAGGTTGTTGACCATCAGTGAGCTGGCTGGCTAATTTCTCCAGAAGTGTCCAAAAGCCTTTGTGTCCTCAGTGCACTTTTATTTCCACCTCTCTTGGAATTGTGATGACCGTGCCTCGGGGCGACAGAGACACCTTGAGGAGCGCCCACCTTTAAATCCGCTGCTCCATGACTTCAACCATGACCCCTCGCTGGAGGGATCCCTCAGGCGAGATTTAAACGAGCTCCCCCAGGTCCGCCGCGGCTCCTCTATTCACCGTCGCGTTTTGAAAGACATGAATTGGCCCCTCTCTGATGGTTGATTGTAAAATGTATTTGAATTAAAAAGAGAAGATTTGGATAACTTGATATAAAATCGTACATATGTGGGTAAATGCGCCGTGACGTGTATGTGTAAACAGTGAAGGAAAGGGCTGATTTTGGAGTGGCTGTGACAGAAAGATAGAAGGAATGCTGAGGGCCCCCTGCGACCCCTTTTCCTTTTCTTTCTTTCTCATTTTCTCCCTTTTTTCTTTCCATCCTGATCCATAAATTAGAGGGGAATCCCAGCGCTCAAAACATAAAAACACCTTTACTGTATTTGCATGTCATCAGACTCCAGACCTTTTTCCCTTTTAATTCCCATCTCCTTTTTTTTTCAAATCTTCTTCGTTCACATTAAATACTATTGCTTACATTTTTTTTACAATCCTCTTCTCTCTATTTTGCTATTATGGAGGACGAATGGCGAGAAAAGCATACAATATACAGGCTATTGATCCACGCCCATCACTGCAGAAAAAAAGTCAGTTCAGGGGGTGGGGGAACGGAGGGGGACTGGACACAGCGATCGATAACCTACTCTATCAGCCGTTTCCATGGCAACCGGCCGAGCAAGGACAGAGGGCTGCCATGCATTTTGCACCTGTCTATTTCATATACCTATTGTGATAATGAAAGTGTCAGGGAAACGAATGCAAAGGTGACGTGGGGCTCCAGCCCAGCGTCAACTTCCACAATTAAAGAAATTACATAAAGGTTAATAGCAGGCTGGAAAAAGAGAGGTGAAAAATGGGAGCGAGGGCGGGGAGGGACCGGGGGGGGATTTCGGTGACCTCCTCCTCTCCCTGATGTGGGTTGAAGGACGCTCGAAGGCAAACTAGGTTGCAGCAAGTCGGGTGCAAATCCGGGTGCCTGGGTTTCGGGGTTATTTTCAGAAAAACATGCACAGATGACAGTTTGAAATCGGCAGTTGTTTCCTGACAGTGGAGACGGGGCCTCTTTTGTGCTTGACCCCAATTTGGAGGTCGAGCAAGCATGATCAATGTGCTGGCCATTAGCTCACCATGAGCAACTGTAGGCACAAGAGAAGGTAGAGAAATATAGCAGGAAAGATACCGAAGAGGAGTGAGGAACGAAGGCGGGCAGGAGGGAGGGAGCGGCGCTGTTAGTCGAGGACGAAGCTTTTCTTCAGATCAAAACCCAGCAGGGCCGAGCCAGACAGACTGTCAGGAGAACTTGACACCCAGACAATCACTGAATCTCCGTCTGTCTGACCGTGGTGGGCATTGAACTTCCAACCCCTTTTGGACCGGAGGCTCATCGGGCTCCAGAGCAGTGGCGCTGAGCTAGGTCGGCCCTAAGTGAAGGGGATGGATATCCTGATCTGGGGCCTGTGTTGATCATGTGCCGTATTGATCGCCAATCGAAACTACTGCTGAAAACGCAGGATTGAGCGGGAGAGAGCGAGAGAGCGAGTGGGAGGAAAGGCAATCAGCTGTGGCTTCTCGCTACGGTCAGTGGCCCTGTATCGGGCTGCTGTGGTTGCCGACGCTGCTGCAGAGGAGGAAATGGCGGTTTCGGAGAGTGTTGGGGAGTGGAGAGTATACACCACGAGTGCAACGCGTCCAGCTTCACATGCATTTCTTTGAGGGTTCCCCCCTCTCTGTACTGGTGTATTTCTGGTCTGTTCTCATTGATGCAGCAGCAGTCATGAATGACAAATCACAAACCGCAATGGATTTGCTTGAATGACAGCGAGAGAGTGAAACTCGAGCGTGAGCGCAGCATGTCGGCGAGTGGCGAGCTGCACCGCTGTGGGCGACGCAGCGGTTGTCCTCCAGCACCAGAGGTGTGTTTTGTGAGCTGTGACAGTGAGGTATTGACGGGGCACGTGGCTCTGCAGTGTTGTTCAGGGGCCACTGGCCACTGCACTGACCTTTGACATCCAGTCCATGCACTGGCGTTCATTGTTACAGGAGAGGGAGGAAGAGGGAGTAGAGGGGGAATAGATGACCCTTGGGTTTGGATTCTCCCTCCCCCACATAGCCTCACCCCTCCCAACACCTCCATCCATCCTTCCCCCCTTTGCCTCCCCCCTCCCCCCCAGGCCCCCCCCCACACACACTCCACCTCATGCCGATCAATGACAGTTTCATGTGGCTTCTCTGGGCCTGCAGTGACGTGTGTCCTATTGATTTATCGACATTACTCCAGGCAAGCGAACCCAGAAGCCCCCTCTCTCAGTAGGCAGCCAGGCTCCAGCCCAGCAGAGGCGTACCTCCCCCTGCGCCGGGTGGGCCCATGCCAAGTCATCCAACTGTACCAGGCTCTCTGGAAGCAGCAGCGCATTAGCTGCACACAACCGAACAGTATTTTCGTGTGGATGCATGTCTGCGTATGTCACTGAGAATGCTTTTAAGCATCGCCCCCTCCCTCCCTCCCTGCCCATCTAGTTTCTGCCTGTCCCACCCCGACCCCCCCCTCGTCTCTCCTGCACTCCATGGGACATGTAATGGGGACAATGACTGAGACACCCTGGCACTCACAACACATTTACTGTCGCCTCCGATTTCCAGAGGCGACTATTCCACTTTTATGGTTAAAAGGTTCTTTTCTTTCGTCCGTGTCAATGTCATGCCTCTGTGGCCATGGCCCATCCTTGTGGCTATTGCTCTCATCTGCCCCTCTTCCTATCTTTTACAGGGATGGGGGGTGCAAATCAGACAAGCCCATCCTTTTACACTCTGCCCCCACAAGCCCCCCCAGGCTCTCCTGTGTCCAGTGAAAGGCCAGTGGATTCAGCGAGAGGAGGGGTAGAGGGCAGCTGGACACTCCCCGTGGCCTGGCTAGCCGCTGATGTGGGGGGACATATAAGAGGGGGGCGATCCAACACCATTAGGATGGGACTGCTGCGATGGCAGCTGGCCCTAAAAAAGGGAGGAGGAGGAGGAGGGTCAGGGGAGGCTCAGAGATCAGTGACCTGGCCATAGTGTCCAGCTGGGGGGTCATTTCACGGCCCACTTCCAGCCACGTGCTGGATGACCATCTGGGGGATCTGCCAAGCCCCACAACAGAGGTAGCATCATCTCCTTAGTGGCAAGGGATGACCAACAACAAAAGTCAAGAAATCTGTCAGGCTGATCTGGAGAGAGGTGGGAGGGGGGCACCGCAGCTGCCTGTTGTTGTTTGGCATCAAGTGCGGTGCGCATCTGCCGTTGAATGCAATGCCGTGCATGTTTGCACCTCACAAATGCTCTGATCTTGTTGATTGATTGCAGAGATAGAGAAAATGTCTCCCTAATGTACATTTAGTTTGGGCTGTAGCTGATGATTATTTCCAATAAATACATTCTGATTAATCGTTTATAAAATGTTAGAAAATAGTGAAATAGACCCATTATGAAGCTCAACATGATGCCTTTAAATTGCTTGTTTTGTCCAACCGCCAACGATATTCACTTTAATATGATTAAAAACACAGAAAAGCAGCAAAATCTCACATTTGAGAAGCTACAACCGGAGAATGTTTGGCATTTTCCGCCCGCTAGACAACTTTACTGATTCATTGATTATGAAAATTGTTCTTTATCTGTCGATCTCACAATGATTTGACCGATTAACTGGTTAATCGTACGTCATCTGACGCTGCCTTCCATGGGTCTATATATACTGGAAAGTGACTATAGTTTGAATATCTGTTGGACTGTACATCTGAAGTGGAATCCCTGAAAGGTTAAAGGTGTTTTTAATTTCTCCTCTAAAGTGCAAAAGAGCACGGGGGGGTCACTCAGCAGTCCAGATGGACCACCAGATTCTCTTTTAGCTGAGCCGTTCAGTTTGATGGCTCTGATCGGAGAACAGATTAGCACTGGTTTGTTGTCAGTGCTAACCTCACCCCCTCCTCCCTCTCCTCCTCCCCTTCTTTCTTCCTCCTCCACCCACAAACCTCCCCCATCCTTTCATCATCCTCTCCTTCTCCCCGAGCCTTCTGTCTTAAACTGTTTAAGGTGATCGAATTTTGCCCATCCTCCCCATGTGGTCGGAGGGGATCAAAGGTTGCTGACCCCGGCCTGATTGCAAAGGTTGTGGAGGAACCTCCATAATAAATAGAGGTCCCGCTAAACAGATCTGACCTTCTAGATGTTTCTATGAGCTTAAAAATCTCTGTCTTTATTTTGGGGGGATTCTGTAATCCCTTTAACGTTTATCATTGTTCTGCTAATGAAAGTGATCTTTGCGTTCATGTCTGATAGGTTTCTAATTAGATTCACATAGACCCATGTGGAAATGATCCAAAGGATGAGCCAAGGGAGGATTGGGATGGTGGAGTTATTGCTCTCAGAAAACACCGGAGTGCTGAAAGAAAATTCATAAATGTGGTGGAGGGGTGGGGTGGGCTGCAATTGTGCGCCTGTGTAATCTTTGGTCAGCACTTCTTCATGGCCCGATACCGTGATAGGAAAGAAATCCTCTTCTGAAATTTGATTAATTGCCATTTCTCCGCCTCTCAATCCAAACATTGGTGGAAATGGAGGCCGGTTGACAGGACAGATACATCAGCCCGGAGAGCTGCGAGCCCCTGGCAAGCAGAGGCATTTCTTATCCTGTAACAGGATATCCACATACAGCGAGGTGTGGAAAAGTGAGAACTGCATCGTCTTCATTTGGCCATAACAAGGGAGAGGGGGAGGAGGGGTGTGAAGGAGGGGGGGTGGGGGGAGTCAGCCAGCCAGCCAGGCAGGCAGCTCACTAGGTTGGGCCGAGGCGTATCGATTGATTTCCCAATAGCCTCTGGTCCATGAGCGGCGAACCCTGGCCCCGGTTGCTAGGTGACCACACCATCCAAGATGGAGAGCGGGGTGATGAAGGGTGACAGCAGCTCTGAGGGTCAGCGGGGCCACTGGTCATTCTGCAGCCCCTCTGGGACGCTCCGGACATGCAGATAATGCAATGAAACTGGACCTCAGCTCACAGAGAGAGACGAGCGAAGCAGCAATATAGAAAGACAATATCGGAGAGGAGACGACCGTCCACCATCTTTGTTCCACTCGGCTGTGATCAATGCAGAGTCTAGCTTTATGTATGTTTATGATGTACATTACGGCAAAATAAAATTGGAAAAGCAGCTGCGCGATCGGTTTTATGGAGATCGTGTGAGGGGTTTCACGTCGTAGAGTTTTCCGCAAAAATTAGATTCCTTGAAAAATATTTATGACACCGGTGTGATTTCAAAGGGGCCGTTGACCATATATGAAAATATTGATTTGACAAACAAAGGGCTATTCAAATAGTCATTGTCCAAAACGTATTGCCTAAATTTGAAGAAGAGGGATGTCGTCTTTTTTACAATCGCAGTAAAAACAAACCGCAGTTCTCATCACAGGACCAAAAGCAATTTACTCAAATGTACAATTTACTAAAGCGCAAAAGAGGTCAAAAGATTTATTGTCATAGTTCTGTCAAAATAATACGCAGCGCAGAGTTCTTAGGGTCCATCGAAAGGAGAGAAATTGTTCATTTATGCAATCTTATTGTAAAATTAAATGCGGTGTATGAAATAAAGTGCTCAGCATATCTGCACAATTATAAAAATGACACCTCGGGTTACAAACTGAGTAGAACATTTTATAGCTTTTTATTAAAGTATGACTCATGACAAGACCTCTCCTCATAAAAAAATAAAATAAAACTACTCATATAATCTTCTGTTTCAAATGATCCACCAGTGAAACCCTTCATTTTTAAAGCTTGCAGGCTTCTCACGAAACTGTCCGTGATCCGAACCGTACAAAAGAAAAATACTGTAAACATGAACTGGCCATAATCTATATCACATATTCCACAATGATACATGATACCGCAGCGCTTTTCTACATATCGATTGTTCCACTGTGCAAGTGAAAAATGATACGGAGGGCAAAAGAGAAGAAGAAGAAGCACGAGGAGGAGGAGGAGGAGGAGGAGGAGGAAAAGAAGAAGAGGGGAGGGTGGGGGGTGGATATAAACTGGGAGACAAATGTAAAAGGATCTACATCACACTGTAAGCTGTGCACTGAGAGAGAAGTTACCAGAAGGCAAAAAAAGCAGCACAGAAGGGGGTGGGAGGTTTTGTGTGTGTGTCGGTGTGTGTGTCGGGTTGAGGGTCACGGGGAGAAACCCATCCAGTCGGCCCTGAAAGGCCACCTTGCATTCTGGCTCTTGCTTGTGTTCTTCCTGTATGAAGGATTTCCCTTTATCCTGTGCCATGCCTCTCATGTCCTCCTCAGAAGGAGCCTGAGCGTTTTCATGTCTGTTGGAGTTCCATATCCCGAGGAGGGAGGACTTATGTGTCTTTGTGAGCGCTTGTGTATTTTCCTCCCTCCTATCTATTAATAATATTGGGGAGAGAGAGAGACAGGGAGATAGAAGTGGATGTTTGCTTTGGTACAAGGCGAGATGTTTCTCCGTTTTTTGCAGCCCTAAGCTGTGCGAGTATTCAGCTCTTAAATATTCCCTTCCCTTGTGACTCCAAAGTATCTCTCGCCCTTAAGGGCTGCATGGACCTCCCTGGCCAAATATCAACATACCTTTAACAGCAACTGGCAACCGACATTTTTCAAACGGGAGGATTTAGGGCCTGGATGGCTGGAGAAAGAGTGAAAGAGGAGGAAAAAGTAACCCAATTGTGTCCCGAACATCTGGGAAATGGTCATTCATTACAAAAGGATTGTTATTTGTTGTTTGGCCCCAAGGACTCAACCGGGACAAAATCCTTTGACAAGTTGGCTGCGTATGTTAACTCTTCTGCCAAAAATCTGGGTGTCATTTTTCATTCTGATCTCAGCTTTGAGAAGCAAATCAGTTTGATGGTTCGATTCAGTTCCCTTCAGCTGTGGACTGGTTCCAAAATCAAGTCTTTCCTCTGGCCCATGATCTGTAGAACGAAAGTGATGCACAGTTTTGTTTCCTATCGCCAAGACTAGTATATGTAGAATACTGTATTCTTTATGTTGGTAGTCTTCCTTGTCCCTGGCACCAAAAAGAAAGACCCCGTGCTGGCCTCTCTTCATTTGCTTCCAGTGCGGTATAGAATTGATTTTAAAATATTACTATTTATTTTTCAGGCATTCAGTGGCCTCTTCTTACATCTCTGACATTTTAAACCTTCAAATCTTCTCGAGGTCTCGTCTAACTCTGTCGGATGTTCCATGTTTAAGACTGAAACCAAAAACTTCTTAACGACAACATCCGTAGTTTGTCCCACATACCAGCAAGACAAAATATTTTGTTATTGCTTTCTAAAACTGTTGCAAAAAAGTATTTATATGATCTGCTGCCACAAAAAAACTACTTGGGGTTAAGGTTAGGGAAAGACGATGACTAAAAGAACACACATACATACAAAACCTTTATTTAACTGTGCAGTCACATTGAGATGAAAATCTCTTTTACAAGTGAGACCTATAGCCAAGACAGGGTCAGATAACACTGAATCACGGCAGCAACAATACATTACATCATACAGTGCATTAACAGGGCAGCATGTTGGTCATGTGTTTGTTAGTTAATTGAAGCAACTGCAGCTAGCAGAGACCACTTCCTTTATTCTAAGTTTAAAATCATTCAAAGCTGAAGTAGGCGAGATTGGAGCAAATATGATTAAAAAAAGATATTTTTATAAAACGGTTGCTATATGCTGGCAGTAGTACATGAAACAGGTAATCTGAAAAAAAAAACATGTGCCTCTGTGTCCTCTGGTGTCCTCTGATGTCCTCCGGTGCTCTTAATGGCATCTGCAAGTTTTCACAGACCCGAGGAAAACAACCAATCAGAGCTGATCTGGCATCTGCCGTCCAGCTTCCATTAATGACAGCCGTCAATCACTCGAAAACTCCGATCAAACGGTCAAACTAGGCAGCGCTGATCAAATATGAATCAATATTCTGTTACTGTAATGTCTATTTCTCGCCTCAAATGTTTTCAGAATCATCTTGTAGTTGTAAATCTATCTATTTAGCTGTAAAATGAGAAAGTTTGTGACCTGGCAGCCATGTTGGGATCTCTTGAGGAAATACCAAACACTGCTCACATGGCCGGAGCACAGCCAATAGGAACGCTCTCTCTCTTTGAAATGACCTGTGATTGGTCAAAGTCTTCCGTCGCGGGCTAGATTTTCTAAAGCCTGAAAACAGAGCCATGAGGAGGTGCAGAAGTCTAGTTTTCTCTCAGAACACTTGAATTACAATACGCTGAGAGATTATTATGGAATCTTTGCCCAATGATGCCAAAACATTGTTGCCTATTGAAGCTTTGGAGGGTCTCAAGTTCAAGTTTGGCCTGCAGATGGTTCAAGGACCAGGGCCATAGTGAAACAGGCTTGTTTTACCAGCTTCTGTACTGACACCTTAAACTGAAGCCATTTGTGTGACCTAAGATCAGAACTGTTTTTTGCTGAAATACAAAACCAGCGTTGACTGTTGGTAAGAAACAATATCAAAGCCTCACACTTTGTTGACCCGTACATCCAACCCGAACTACAAGGTTTTGCGGCACCATATGCTACTTCCACCTTTGCTTCTGCCATAATTTGCATGGCCACAAGATGTCCTTGTCTGGTAAACAAGGTCTTTTTAGACATTTGAACAAATGTTTTTTCTGTTGAGGACATTCTCGCTGCAAAGGGAAACGAGCCTTTGCCGTCTCCTAGTCTGTGGGAACAGAGCCTCCCTCTTAGTAAGAGGAGTGCCCCATGCTTGAATCCTTTACGTCCTGCCTCAAACGCCATTTTCATTCCTCTGTATTTGGACCTGTGTACACCACAGTGTGTGTGTACGTGTGTGTTGCTTGTTCTCACAGGGTAGATTTTGCTGTTTCAAAATGTGCTTTCTAAATAATGTGACTTGACTAAATTACCACTGAGGGCCCCTGCACCCTAGACAGTCCTCCAGCTGTGTGTTTGTGTGTGTCACTCTGTGTGTGTGTTTAGCAGCGGAGAGCGAGGGGGAGGTGGATGGAGATGGTATCAATCGCCAAGCCAGGCCATTGAATGTATTGATTAGTTACCTTTCTTATTAACATGCTGATTAAAGAGAGAAGGGAGAGAGAGAGAGAGAGAGAGAGGGAGAGGGAGTGAAAGAGAGGTTGGACGAGGGCTGCACACACACACACTCCTCGCCTCGCCTCGCCTCGGACGGACGGACGGAGAGGAGGAAGCAGCAGCCGCGGCCAAGGAAAGAGAAAAGGATGCAGAGTGGATTTAACAGTCGAGCGGGGAAGGAAAATCAGGGAATAATTGGGAAGAGGAGGAGAGAGGGAAGCGAGATGCAAGTGAAGAGGAGGAGGAGGATGAGGAAGAGGAAGAGGATGAGGATGAGGAGGAGGAGGAGGAGGAGGGGATGCAAAGAGGGAGGGTGGGGGGGGGTGATCTGACTGGAAAACCAAGGAAGGAAAAAGAGAGAAACACTGCTCTGCCTTTGATCCCCCACCGAGTTACACTGGCTGACTGGCTGGAGAGACTGACACACACTTTTCGGCTGTGAGACACACACATTTACACCCACACACACACACACACTCACGAGCTCACACATGCACACACACACACACCTGCACCCTCACTTAAACACACGCCGTGAGGCTGACAGGCCAAGGCGAAAGCATGCATTATTGTACCAGAAAATAGCTCAGTGTGTGTGTTTGTGTGATCAATATGGAGGTGCTTTTTAAACTGTACTTTTATCAGTGAGTGACCATGTTAAGCAGCGTGCGGTGAGGGATTTCTTGAGATGCACGCCAAGGTTTTCCGAGAAAGGCGTTTTTTATTCCGAGAGGGACCGGAAGGTGTGGAGGGCAAGATGGAGGGAGGGAGGGAGAGAGGGATGGAGGGGGGGAGGAAGAGGATGCGGGAAGATGCAGACTTGTTTATTTGTATGTTTGTGTCGAAAGCGTTTGAGTGGGTGTGTCTGCATGTTTGTCAGGGTTTTTTTTTTTGTTGCATGGTAGAAGAGGAGGAGGAGGGATATCTCACTACTAGAAACTGACATATGCATGAGTCTTATCTGAGAAAGTCAGAAGGCTTGTACAGTTTGCAGTGTAATTTGCAGTTACAGTAACTCCTGCTGTGTGTAATGTGGTGATGAAGGAGTGTGAAGCCTGCAGTGATAACCCCCTCAGGCCTGGTGGATGTGCATGTGTGTGTGTCGTACAGGCCTTGTTCACATTTCTGGTTTTCCTTGATGTGTGTGTTTTGAATGTGAACTCTTTGAAATTGGCTCAAGAGATGTCTCACTCTGCTCGTGTTTTTACAGGCTTAAAATTAGAAAATGGGGAAAACAACAAAAGACTTTTTTAATTGAGATTATTTGCTGCTTTTTTTAAAATTTCTTATTTCCCTATTTATTTATTTACTTGCTCACTGGCACTTTTAAATTTGCAATGAATAATCATTCAAAATAACTTTTTTTTCTCAGACAAATTGACTGCATTGGGAATCAAACAGAGAAACAGATATACACATTATGTTTGTCTTCAGTTAACAACCCAGAAAAATAGATTAATTAAAAAAAAGCATTGTTCTTCCAATCATTAGAGCTAATAAATTATTGGAGTGTAAAAAATAAATATATATAAATATTATAAAATATAAAATAAATATTATAGATAAAATAAAATGCAAAATAAACCAAAAATGTATAAAAACATCCTCACAATTTGAGCTGAGGGGAATAATTGCAGCTGCTTAAACTGTAATCTTGCAGAAAATATGTCCCTGAGGAAGTGACGTCTGAATTTTTACATTTAAATCCACCTGTACAAAAAGAAAGTCTCCACCTGTAGCAAAGCATGCAAAAGCACCAGAACTTTACTTCCTCTACTAATTGTTAAACTTTTTAAAAACTTGCAATGAGCACTAACTGACTCCGAGCTAAAAGAGAGAGAGAGAGAGAGGAGAGAAAAAGAAACGAAATCAACTCAGACAAGTATCAACTTATCGACCTTTGCACCCCCTTGAGCTCCATTTTGCATAAATTAAACACGTTTCCTTCCCATGCGCGTCTCGAGCCACCAGATAATTTCATTTGCATAAAGAATGCGGAGCCAATTATAAAAGGGAGATATTTACATTTTATATGAAAAAATAGTTGTAGGGCAAATAGGAGGCTGTTTAAAATGCACGGATCGATACTCACTAGGGCGCGCGCTCGTACCGGACGCGCGCTCACACACACACACACACACACACACACACACACACACTATTTCTAAATGAAGAACTTTAATAATAAATAATAAAATAAAAAAGCTTTTGTGTTTTATGTGAAAGCTAAATATCCCTGCAGCTTAGAAAATTAATTTATTCCAAAGAAAACTAATGTAGCAAAAAAACAGCCTATCAACTAAATATTCAAAAAATTATTTCCCTCATGTGATATTTGATTCCTGCAGGTGAAACTACTTTTTAGTAGTTTTTTTTTTTTTTTTTTTTTTTACCCCTCCAGTACTACTCAGTTGCTGCTGCAGCGCATTATTGGCTCATCTGCACAGGAGGCGAATCCAGTGAATTAAACGAGTGCATTTGCATTAATCCAGATATGATCGATAATAACATTATTCACGCTGCGAAGTCAAGTTCCACATCACTGGCGTACACGATCATTACTGCAACCAAACCTGCAAATAATAGAGGAAAAATAATGTGATTATCGTTCATTCACTATGGCTCCAATAAGTTCCCAGCAGCTGCTACAGTGTTTTTACATCCAGAGTCTATTCTGTGTTATTTTAATTTGAATTATTTGACTTATTTAAGGAAAAAAGTTTGGAATTGTATAGTCTATGGAATCAGAATCAGAATCAGAATATTCTGATTCTGATTCTAATTCTAATAGCACATCTTATTGTGAATATAACACAATAATCAGATATTATAATATAGAATGATGCTTATATTAATTTATTTTTGCTTTAATATTAAGTGTGAATGGAAATGAATATACCCTTAAGGAGCTGTTATTATTATTATTTTTCATTTTAATTATTTGACTTATTTAAAGGAAAAAAAGTTTTGAATTGTATAGTGTAATAGCACATCTTATTGTGAATATAACAGAATAATCTGATATTATATAATATAGAATGATGCTTGTATTAATTTATTTTGCTATAATATTAAGTGTGAAGTGAAATGTATATTCCCTTAAGGAGCTGTTATTATTAGTCAGCAGTGTGTTCTGTGAGAACATGTGTGTGTTTCTGCAGCAGGCCACACTCCTGTTCATGCAGATACACTATGAAGGCCTGCATGGATGCACGTTAACCTGCAGGTTGCATGTGTTTTTACATCAAGCCTTTTAAAAAAACAGGCTTCATAAAACAGATCCGTGAATCATGTTAATCATTCTAATTTTTATGTTGCATAACAAACCCTTTTTAACCTCATAATCATCAATATTTATGTTGCAAAGAATCCATCCTGCAGGTTAATGTGCACCTCAATCAGTTTATCTCATATCAAACGTGTTGGGAGTCAATATGGATAATTTCTACTATTATTATTATCATTATTACTATTATTGGTCCATTTTTTTTCTTTCAGATGTAATCCGGTCAAATTAATTCAGTTATCGATTATTCACATTGCGATCTGTGTAACGCCAGGTCTCGTGGTAATAATTGATTTTATCGATTGGTTGGGAGGGAAATAAAAAAAGGAATTGACAACAAGAAACAGGAAGAGAAAAGCAGAGCAGTGTCAGAGTAACACAGTATCATTATGTCATGTTGTGAAAGGATTTATTTCAAATTAGATTACTGTTTAAATGTCAGCAGTCATAATAAGCAAACACACTAATACATTTTCTTTTTGTTTTTTTAAATCGAAATATATATTTTTCTTTTTTTCAGATTGTTTTTTATTTTTATTTATTCATTGCAATCTCTACTGCAATACAATTTATATTCAATAGACTAAATATTTTCAGAGAAATAGCACTTACAAATACATGATGATACACATTTTTAAGAATACATGTAGTATTTTATAGCAATAAAATATGGATTTAAAAATTCTGAGCCACTTTCAACATTTAAAGTTGAGTTGAACATTGTTGCTGGAAATAAGAATAAAGTAATAATAATAGTGATTGTCATTGTAACAACGACTTTTATATTGCTGTACGCATTATATAGATGTTAATAACAATATAAGAGAAAATGTTTAAAGCTCATATTTTGTAGAGTTTAACTTCCCACCTGCAGCTGCACAAATAAAGTTTTATTTTATCTTTAAAGCTTCACTGTAAAGTCCTCTGCTGTAAAACTTTTGTTTTAAAAACAGTAAAATATCACACGTTGAAGCTGAACAATATACTTTAAATTAAAGTCTACTATGAAATACAATAAATAAATAAATAATTAAGTTAATAAAACTTTAGAGACGCTGCGAGCAACAGGACTTCATATTTTACTTTGCTTGTAAATAAAGTTGATTCTGAAATTTTATAAAGCATATATGTGGCATCTTGAGGAAATATATTGCATTACTTCTGGCAAGCATAATACACATTTACATTTATTTTTAAGAAGCAGCACGTGGACATGACAGATGCACGTGCGTTTTGCACGCTAAAATTAAAAATACATGTCGACAGTGTGTGTTGTGTTTCACTGTGTCTCTCAGCGTCACCTGTAATGTTTTGCATCATGAAGAAAACTGATATATTGCACATATTTCAGAAGTAATTTGACTAAAATTAATTTAGATGAGATGACATTGAGAATGGCTGTAAAAGCCAACAATCTGTCACATTCAGCATGTTGCATAGTTATACATATAGAGGCTTTAAGCTACAACAGGTATAATGTCCATGGTGACAGGATGGCAGTGATGGCAGGGAAATTATTTTTTTACTGTAGTAAAAAGAAATACAGTTGTTTTTGTATAAAGATGCATTCCTGCTTAAGGTTGTTTCCAGTGTGTAATATTTGTTTGTTAAATTGATTTCTGTCATAAAAAATGTTGAACAAGTTGAAAACTTCTTATTAGCGTCAACTTTTGTTTCCCTTTCAAAATAAGAGCTGCAAATATGACTGTCCCAAACGTTCCGTGTTATATGTATTATTATATATGTCAATAAATAACATGGGGAATTAACTTGTGTTTTGTGTGTTTAATGTACTGTATTATATGTATATGTGTGTGAGGGTTACACACACACACTGAGAGGCACAAAGTTTCAGTTTCAGATGTCATGTTTACCACTCATTACAGTGTGTGTGTGTGTATGTGTGTGTGTGTGTGTGATTATTAAATAATGCATGGGATATCCATATTATATGAAATAAAAACGACCCATTTTAATCCTAAAACCTGAAGCAGCAGCAGCAGCAAGATCATCAGTCTGTTATCACAATGCCACGATTATTATTATATTTTTTAAGTTTAAATATATATATATGATTATTATTATATCATAACACTTCTAATACAAAACCATACAAGTCAAGTCTGGAGAAATAGAAGGAAAACTTCTACTTTCTTGTCTTTTAATCCTTCAGATTAGATTATTCTTCACTGATGGACGCTGCGTAAAAACCGTCATTTGGATTATTTTTTTCTACCCTTTTTTTCGCAGTTATAACAGGGAGTCAATATCTCATTCAAAACTGCAACCAACAGCCATCCATCTATTATCATTTACCAATAAGTGATCACGTTTACTCGGTGATTAAACAGCAGATTTGGGGGTTGAGTGTAAAGTACAGGATGAATAATGTCGCAGTGTATTCCTCCTCCTCCAGTCCTGTTGCTGCTGTTGCTGCTGCAGCTCGGGGAGGTTTTTGCAGGCCGCATGCACAACACGTCCAATGGCTGCAGAAAACAGCACGCAATGCTTATTATTTTAAATTTTCATCTAAAAAAAATAGGAATTTAGGAATTTTGACGAGTCATTTCTCTCTCTTCCCTTTTCTCTGCAACACCAGAAAATAACCCACCCCTTTTTCTGCCTCTCATTTGGATTATTCTATTTATTTCCCAGCACATGCATGCATGGTCATTTTAAGGTCACACCAATGTCATCTGACCTCATGACCTCCTCGCTATTGGCTGCTTGTAATATCGGTGATGCAGGATTTGATGCAGCCATACATGCACATACATGTCCCTCAGGATGAACGCATCAGCTAAATGGTTAAAAATCTAAAACACGCTCAATATTGAGTTTTAGATTAAAAGCTTTATTCGACAGCAGCCACCATATCGAAAGTCACTTTGCATGCAGAGCTGCAGCTTAAATGGCACAAAATGTGAGTATTTTTCCTCGGTATATTTATTGCCTATGTGTTGGTAATGGAGGGTTTGGAAGTCCCTCTCTGAGAGCATCAGCTTAAATGGCTGAAATGTAAATGTTTTTGGCTGTAATGTTGCTGATGCTGCTGCTGCTGCTCTCACTGTAAGGAAAGTGACTCCAGATGAGAGCATAAACTAAATGTTTTAAATGGAAATGGCCTTACTAAGATAAGATAAGATAAGATAAGATAAGATAAGATGAACCTTTATTAATCTCCAGAGGGAAATTCAGGTATCAAAGCAGCAACATCAGCAAACAGAGTGAAACACAGGAGAGGTATAAAGGTATACAAAACAATAATAGTGATATAAAAGATACAGAGTGAATGGGTGAACACAGTGTGTACAGTCAATTAATAAATGTAGTATAGTATGTACATATACTGCTACTGATCTAACAGTCCAGAGCTTATATTGTACAGTTAAATGCATCACATCCAATAGATTTTTCCATCATGACTCCCCATTATTACGCATGAATGTAGGATTTTTTTCCAGATTATAAAGTGGCTCTATAAGTGTTGACAAAGCCAGACCCCACCAGTTTTCCCTGGGTTGGTAATGGAGGGTTATGAAGCTCCTATATGATGCTCTCACTGGAAGTCCCTCTGAGAGCATCAGCTTAAATGGCTGAAATGTAAATGTTTTTTGGCTGTAATGTTGCTGATCGTGCTGCTGCTGCTGAAAGTGACTCTGGATAAGAGCATCAACTAAATGTTTAAAATGGAAATGGTCTTATACTGCTGCTGATCTAACAGTCTGGAGCTTATTGTACAGTTAAATTCATCACGTCCAATAGATTTTTTCATCATAACTCCCCATTACGCATAAATGTATTTTGTATTTTGGATTTTTTTTCCGGATTATAAGTGGCTCTATAAGTGTTGACAAACCCAGACCCAGTCAGTTTCCCTTCAGGCCTGCACTGTACAAAGTTGGGGGCCTTTATAGCAGCTCGGGTGTCTCGGATTTTCCAGCCACAGAAGGTGAACTTTCACCCCACGACCTCCAAAAAGGACCTTTTATTTTCGCTCTGGAGCCGTTGACCATTTTACCTCCAGCTACTCGCCATCCATCCATACACATGCACGCACGCATCATCCCTCCGTGCAGGCTGCGCGCGGGGCGGATCGATAGGGCAGCATCTGCTCCGGGTAGCGCGCGGTCCCACACCGAGCACCAGAACTGCTCATCTCTGAAAATTAAACTGACAGACAGATATGATTAGTATGCTCTCGCTGCCTCCCTGCTTTCTGTCTGTCTGTCTCTGTGTTTCTCTCTCTGACCATGCAGACTAGATGTATATTAGAGTGATTCTATAATTAGGGGTATACATGTCATGTCCATATCAATTTTTACTAAATATTCACTTCAAGCAATGGTCAATTTTATATATCAGGGCACATTTCTCTTTCATTTAATACAGAAAAAGTCAACAGGTCCCATCATTTATTTTTGCAGAAAATGCATATTCTATACAGCTGTTTTTGTGCTGTCTGATTTTGCTAAATGTCAGCTTTTTTTGCTCTTCAGATTGACATTAAAATACATGTTTTTGTATATAATTTTCATAATTTATATGTTCAAAATAATCATAAAAAAATATGAGAAACGTTTTTTTAAACAATTTGGCTCATTCATGTACATTATATCATCCACTTTGTGTGTCAACTGTGTTACCCATTGAAAAAGCCCCTATAAATCATCACGTGGACACCAATCTTTTGTGAACGCGCGCATATACACGAGCATGCATGCACATAATCAAAAAAGTGCACACAAGTAGAGGCCTGCACACGCACACACACATGCACGCTCTCTTATAGGCCTACACACATGCATAACACACAGAGAAATTCAAGATGGCACGCTCAATTTACACAAAATTACATTCATTGGACACTCTTTCACGTGCACACATGCACGCACAGGCCTGGCCATGCAGACTAGATGTATATTATATCGCGTATACAGGCACATGAACACCAATCTCTTGTGAACACGCGCATATACACGAGCATGCATGCACTAAAGCAAAAAAAAGTGCACACAAGTAGAGGCCTGCACACATGCACGCTCTCTTAGGCCTATACACAAAGTGGTCACACACGTGCATAACACACACAGAGACAATTCAAGATAGCACGCTCAATTTACACAAAATTACATTCAGTGGACACTCTTGCACGTGCACACGGGCACGCGCTCCCAGCAGGCCTGCAGTGTGTCTGCTCGGTGCAGCAGCAGCAGGTCGAGGGGGCTTTTGGAAAAAAAAAAAAAAACAGGGTCGCATTGATCTCGTTGAGGGACTTTACAGACTGAAGTGTTGAGCGTTGTGAGTGAATGGAGGCGCGTGCTGAGTGCTGATTAAGAGCTGGGCTAAACACGAGGAGCGTCACTTGACAGCATTTATTCCTGAAAAGGTGGGTCAGAAAAAGTCAGAAAAATAATATGAATGCAAAATCCTTCCTGGATGTTTGGTACTAAAATAGAGGATGTGGTGTGGTGTGGAGATGATGCACAGCAGAGTGGAGAGTGGATAGATTTTTTTTCTCTCGAGTCAATAAGTCAGTGAGGCGATTTACATAATTGCATATTCACACTTAATTCATTTTTTAAATCATCTCAGGGCCTGCCAATCTAATCCTGCACTTATATTAGAAATTACAAAATGAATGTAATACACAATTTTAATAACAATAAAAAAAATCATAATAATAGAAATAAAACAATGCTTATAATATCTGGTTATATAGGCTATTCCATAATTCTTCACAGCAGTGACAATAGCAGCATCACTTGTTACATAAAAAAAAGAACAAAACGACATTAGCTGCAGCTTGTGAAAATCCATTGATCAGATACAATAAACATGCCGAGCGCAGCAGAATGACCATGATGGGATTGTGCGCACATAATTCATAAATTGTGTGCATTGCAATCAAGCTGGAGAAGGCTTAACCTGTGGGGTTATGAGAAAGGGAGCATCTCCTCCACCTCCTCCTGCACACCTCCCTCCTCCATCCATCCCTCCCTCCATCACCCCCCCGGAGAGAAAGGGTTAATTGGAGTAGGAATTTCATCGCACATCTGTCAGATTTTTAAGGCCGTGACGCACTGAAAGCAGAGAGTCAATGTGAGCAAAGGGGGAGGAGGAGGAGGAGGAAGAGGAAGAGGGAGAAAGAGTTGGTGGTGAGATCGATGAAGTGGCAGGCAGAGAGAGAGGGAGGAGGAGGAGGAAAATCTCACGAGATAATGAAAGAAAAAGAGGAGAGCTGCTAGTGTAGAGCAAGGAAAGGAAAAAAAAAAGAAAACGAGGCTAGACCCAGAGATTTTTTTGTGGAGTGGAGGAAAACAAAGACTGGGGAACCGAAGAGCGATAGAGAGAGATTTTTCGTCTGTAAAACCGCAGATGGTTTTTTTTTTTGCACTCTGGTTTTTTGGTGAATGTATAGCACCCCGGGGCGCAGCGAGGACACATTGTGTTTGAATGTGAATCTGCAGGGAAGCTGCTCGGAGACACAATCGGAGACATGCAGGAGACAGGACGGACAACAGCCGAGGACGCGCTCTGAGAAGAAGTGGATGATATAAAAAGGTAGGATTTTGGAGCAAATATAGACATATGCATGCATGCATGTCGATGTTTTTTGTGTCTCCGGATCGCCATCGTGTTTCGGTAGTTAGTTAACGCACCGCTCACATTCAATACATGCGGTGTAAATTTGCAAAAACGCACCTATTACGCACCTAAATGCGCGCTACACTTCTGTATCCATAACTTTGCGTAAAAAGGAAAAAAAAAACATGATTCAAAATGAGATTCGGTTGAAGTGATGAGGTGTTTTCTCGTGATGTGTGATGTAAAAATGAGTCAAAATGTCTTTTATTATTGTTATTGTTTTGGGGGATGCACAGAGTGTGTATTAGTGTTTAAAAGACTGATGAGGATGAATGGTATATTCGGTTGTTTTTTCCTTCTCTGCAACGATGAAAGTTTAAAATACAAGCGGAGTAACGTCGCCTGTCTTGTCTCCTCACGCAGGCACAAAAGCGAGGCTCCTGCCAGAGGAAAGGAAACACACAGCTGAGCACCAAAGAGACAAGAGAGAGCTGAGTGCTGATGCACAAGTGAGAATTAAAAAAAAATAAATCTCAGTTAAGAGCTTCCTGGATGCTGCTGCTATAAACTCGTTTTTCTGGGAGTTTGAGAGGGAGTTTGAAGACAGTACTTAACGTTATCAGATAATTAATTAGACACCCCCATAAGCCCGGAAATCAATTAATTCACAAATCAATAAAATCCATAGTCTGGTGTAACAAGAGACCTTCCAGACTGTTAGCCCCGGCTGTTGAACAACAATAACAAGCAAGAAGAGCAACAACACACACAGGGGTGAAGAAGTGCACATTTATTTTGTTTGAAATTTGAAGATGGATGGGAGTCTAGGGGAGATGTCCCTCCACAGTCACCCGGATCTGGCTCACAGTCAGGACGGCAGGGCCATGCTGCACTCGCGGGACCTTTCGGCTGCTTTCCCCCGGCCTTCCCTCGGGGGCCCCTCCATGTCCCTGGAGCCCGATCCCCGTCCGTCGGGCTTCGACCACTCCATGTCGGCGCTGGGCTACAGTGGCGACTCCCCGTCCAGCTCCGGCAGCACCTACACCACCCTGACCCCGCTGCAGCCCTTTGACGACAAGTTCCACCACCACCACCACCACCACCCCTGCCTCCCCGTCAGCAACGTCATCGGCAGCTTCACCCTCATGCGTGAGGACCGAGGCCTCGGAACCAACTTCTACAACCCCTACGGCAAAGACCTCGCCATGACCCAGAGTCTGTCGCCACCCTCCGCGGGTTCAGGCCTGGCGTCCTCCATGCACGGTTACGGCAGCTTGGGCAACAGCCCCAATGGCAACGGTGGCCAGATGCTCCACGCCGGCTACGATGTCCACGGGGGGAGCCTCTTCTGCCGGACGTCCGATTTCGGCCGCGAGATGTCGCCGCCGGGCCTGGGAGGAGGCGACGTGTCAGTGGGGCACCAGCTGAACAAAATGGAGGCTCACCAGCACGCCCCGGGCCACCACCCTCACACCCTCTACAGCCAGCACTACCAGCCCCACCATCACCCGAGCCAGCAGGCTTCCAAGATGGGCGAGCACCTGCACTCCTCGTCGTCCGCCTTGTCCTCGCCCGGCGAGGGCATGCTGGCGGGCTCGCAGGGCGGCGGAGGCGGCGGCGGCGAGGAGATCAACACCAGAGACGTGGCCCAGAGGATCATCACCGAGCTGAAGAGGTACAGCATCCCCCAGGCCATCTTCGCCGAGAGGGTTCTGTGTAGGTCACAGGGCACGCTGTCTGACCTCCTGAGGAACCCCAAGCCCTGGGGCAAGCTCAAGTCCGGCCGTGAGACCTTTAAGAGGATGTCCCGCTGGCTGCAGGAGCCAGAGTTTCAAAGAATGGCCTCGCTCCGGCTGGAGGGTAAGATCTGGCTTTGCTCTCTATCTGCTTCACACACACACATACACACACATGTACGTACGCACACATGCTCATACAGAAACCACAACAACAAACAGACACACTCTCTCCTCTTGTTTTCCCCAAACACCTTCCTTCTCCATGTCTTCCAAAAAAAAAAAATTCTCCTCTCCAGCAATCAGTATGCAGCTCAGGTTGAGACATGAGGAAAAGCATCATACTGATGTTTCCCTTCTTCACACCACTGTGAATGTACCACTGGTTTGTCTATTGTCTCAACAGCCTGGATAATAAGAACTTAGCAGCACATTGAGGACAGTTTGAGCAAGAAAGGGCCATATGTGCCATTCCTTTGTTTACTTTGCTCCCAAACAGCTCCTATTGATTTGTACAGTAGCTACAATAAAAAAAAAAAAAAGCCACAGACATTTGCCCTCCTCTTAAATGAACCATGAAGATCAGCGTGAGCAGCGGTTGGCAATTTAATCGCTTTTGAGCCCACAAAATAATTTGTGCAGATATGCCATTCTGGAGCGATTGATTAATTCTAGCAGTGATTTATATCTGCTCAGCGTGCGGCTGAAGTTGAGTTGGCAAGGTAGCTGATGCAAATTAGACTTGAGCTTTTGCCAGACGTCTTTTATCAACGTCGTCACCGAGGCAATTACTACGAGGCTAAATACTAATGTTTTCCTGCTCGGGGAGGCAGCACCTCGCAGGTTGGTGAGATTCTTCATATCTGGAAAACAAGAGGTTGTTGCTTAACTGGAGGCGCATGTAATCTTTAGTGCGGCATCGATTAGTCCACTGACAGAAAATTATCTATTTGGATAATCAATTAATAAAAGTCACTTATCTAGCAGCTGGTTCTCAAAATGTGAGAATTAACTGTCTTTTCTGTTTTATATTTTTTGCAAATTCACTGTATTTTTAGCATTTTGGACTGTTGGTCAGACAAAACAAACAATTTGAAGATGTCACTATGGGCTCAAATTTGTTTTCATTTTTCACCATTTTCTGACATTTTATATACTTTACTTATACAATTATTTGGAAAAATTGTAAAGAAATTATGCAATGGTAAAAAAAAAAAAATCTTTCATTGCGAGCCTAGTAGTATTTATACAGATTTCACAGGGTAAAGATTTTTTTTTTTTTTTTTTTGAAAGGCACATTGTAATCTGCTGCTTGACATTTAATATTCTTTGGGGATGTGGATTGAAGACACGACAGCACGCTGTACAGTGCCGTGTTACAGTGTTGTCCCTCCACAGGGACCGAGGGCCCATCTGATACACGGAGCACAGAAAGAGATCCAAGTGAACACAGTAATATGAGACCAGAGTGTGTGTGTGAGTGGTGTGCTCACTGCGGGGGTCTGTGAGGAGTACGTGTGTGTGAGCCTGCCCAGTTGATCACTGCGTTTCGCTCTCTGTCAGCAGCTCGACTGATTAAGCCCAACAACACAATAGAGTTCATAGGTAATGATTTTGCACTCTTGCAATCCCTTCACAATTATTGATCTTTGATTGTTCGGCTCTGAGAGCACATGTGTACGTCCTCCATTCAGCAAAACGTTACAGCAATCACACCCCAAACCTCTTATCTAAAGATGAGTTATCTTGTGTGGTTTGCTCTCTGTAATTTGACAGAAATGCTTGTTTGATGAATCCAATCCTGTGAATGTGTGAACGCTTTGTATGCAAAGCACCTTCTCCCTGTCACACAAAAAAACCTAATCGTCCTCATGATAAAACAGCTCTTTGTTCCTTTGAGCAGATTTCCAATCGTCAATCAATCCGTCTTTATTTGCAGCATCTTTGTTTCTTCATCTTTTTTACAAACACAAACATTATTTTAACGAGTCAGTGCTCCGAGTCCGAGCATGCCGATCAATCAGGCTCATAAAAAATTTAAGTCCCTACACAGAGAAGTGTGCTAATGTTTGACAATGCTGCTCTCTCCCTGCTCCCACACACTCTGAAATTGCATATTTAGTTCTTGGCAAAGCCACAATTTGGACAGCTCGGCACTTTTCTACATAACCTACTTTCCGAAGGGGGTTGTTGTTTTTCTCCCCCCCCTACCCCTCCCGGCCAACCCCCTTTTGTTTAATTACAAGCCTCTATTGATTTCCATGGGAAAGAGCAGCACGCCTTGCCCACACACACCTCGGCCGCATCGGCGAATCGAGACTGGAATTAGAATGCGTGGTGCCCTGTGCTCCCCAGTCTGAAGATAGCTCAAGTGCTCTCTGCTTCACGCCTCAAGTTTTAAGATGATCCTCCTTAATGCAGCACTCGCTTAAATACATAGAAGGCCCTTCAGTGTCAGGCAGCAGCAGCTCCGTGTTATTTCCATAACTATGTCTCTGATATGTGGAGGGGCTGCAGAGCTCTCTCTGAGTCTGGATGCACAGTAATTATGGAACATTGTTGCTGCCATTTTGTCTTCTTTTCAAATAATTGTCTTTTCTGCAGAGACATTTTGCTAAACACGGAGGAGGTGGTCCCTTGGATTTATCCGCAGTATCTTGTTTTTGTGTGTGTGTGTGTGTGTGTATGCTCTATGGATTACTGCACTGTATATGAGATGCATCTCTAGCCCAACCTCAGGCTGTGGAGGAGGCAATCAGGATTTAGTCGGAGAAGAAGGCAGGATAAAGACCACACAGCCATGCTCCGACACTTAAAGTCAAGGAGAGGAGGGTGTGTGTGGGGGGGGGGATCAGAGACTATAACTTTAAAGATGATGGCCGAAGCCCTTGACTAAAGGTCCAAATGAATAAGAAAGGTCAATGCGGTTTACGTGTCGGCTCCAGTGCCTGCACCCACCCCCACAGTAATGAAAGCCACAAAGCCTCGTCCACCTCTCGCTGCGTACAGTTCACATTCTACCGGCTGAGGCTCAAAGGTCAAAGCCGATTCCATTTGCATATCGGGAATTGTAAGCAGGCCGACGTGGCCAACACCTAACAAACAGGGCTGTTGTTTTTTTTTTTTTGTTGTTTTTTTTTTTTTTTATCTTGGCTCTTGCAGCTCCCCCCACTCCGGCGCTGAAGGGGTTAACCAGCCTCTGTGGGTCGAGGAGTCTGAGCTGCACAGATTTAATCAATAATTTCTATCAGCCCCTGGCCCAAGAAATCAGCAGGGGGTGGGCTGGGGGGCTGCTGGGTGGGGGTGTTGGGGGGGTGTTCTGGCTGGGAGGGGGGGTGTAGGTTGAGACGCCGGGGGGTAGGGAAAGGGCTTTCGATCACGTTTCAGCAACACGAGACAGGGGCATACATCATGATTAGGGGCTGTTCCCACGATCATAAGAAGCCTATAGGGGAATATTTATGTCTCCAGGAGTAGCCCCAGCACCGGGGATTTATAGCATGGTAATTGTAAGCCTTTTACACATGATTACAGCATAAGGAAGCATTTACTTAATGGTCGGCGTTATGATCGTCAGTGAGGGAGAGAGCCGAGGATGGGATGGAGGCGAGGAGGAGGAGGAGGAGAGCGGCAGGACACCCCGACTCCAACAAGCCATAAATCCACGCTACAAGCAAGCTAGCCAGCACTATCATGTCATTCCTTTCATTACTACATGAGCTGAGATTGCACCACTGTATATATAGCGTCTATAGCTGCAGACCCACCTCCCCCAACCCCCAACCCAGAAATATTGATGGCTGGGATGGTGTAACGCCCGTGAAAAATGTAGCATTTGGAGGAAAAAAAAATAATAATTTCACTTGTAGTGATATTGACATGCCGCTGACATCTTGGCCTGTTCAGATTTTAATGAGACGTGGTTCGATAACTCTCAGAAATGCAAACGAGCTCCGGATGCCTAAAAGCGAACAGGCACCTGTAATCTCAAGTTGACAAGAGTGCATCCCCGAGTCAAAACATTTCCTTCAGATAATGATTTTAGAAGGAGGACGTACGCGGGGAAATCACGGCGAGATTTATTCATGTCCAGTTGAGTACTTAAGTTTCAGAAACTCAGCTGGATGTCAGAGCAATCAAAGTCCAACAGTGATGCACACACACACACACACACACACACACACACACACTCCCCACCCAGCTCTGATGCTGCTGTTGTGATGGCACTCGTGTGGAAAAGACGCCAGTAAGGTCACACTTATTTCTCAAGCGCCCCTGCTAATGAGAGAAATTTGCCGCTGTGAGTTTGAGGAGTGAAGAGCCGGTCATACAGTAAACATCAGCCCCGGCTGTGTGAGATGACTCTCAATGGGAAGATGTAAGCCAATCAATCGAACGCGTCAGTGCTGGGTTTTTTTTTAGAGCAAAAGGCAACGTCTTTGGTTTATATAATGTATGTTTCAGAGCATGTGTGAGTTTGATTGTGTGTGTGTGTGTGTTTGAAATATGGGATTTCAAGGTTATTGCTGCTAGCTGATATCTCCATCTAATCAAGTCATTTTGGTCAATAATAGAGGACCATAAACCTTGTTTACAAGTGAAGAAATCTGCCAATGCAGCAAGATTCCACCAAATAGCAGCTTTTTCTGAAATAAAGTTTTATTTTTCTTGGTTCTAGAGATGCGTTCTGCCTTTTCCTGTCTTGTTTCAAAATACAGACATTAATTTCCCCACAAAATAATTGAAAAAGACACATCTTACTGGAAACATCTTACTGCTCTGGCAGATTTCTTCACTTATTGTGAGAAAATTAAAGACTCTTTTCCTGAACAAAAATTACTTGTTCACATGTTTTTTTTAATGTTTTTACAGTGGAGGCTGTTTTGGCTGTTTTAATGCTCAAAATGTCCAAAGATTAAGTGTTACCTCCACATTTATGTTCTTCTGAGGGTGGGAAAGCTTCTGAAACAGCATTTCAAATATCACAAATCTTAATTTAACTCGATACTAAATCAAATAATAGTTTTAATATTGAAAACATTATAGCTAGGGCTGTCAATCGTTTAATATATTTAATTGCGATTAATCGCATGATCGTCCATAGTTAATTGCAATTAATCACAAATTAACAGATTTTTATGTGTTCAAAATGTACCTTAAAGGGAGATTTGTCATATATTTAATACTCTTATCAACATGGGAGTGGACAAATATACTGCTTTATGCAAATGTATGCAGATATGTATTATTGTAAATCAATTAACAACACAAAACAATGACAGATATTGTCCAGAAACCCTCACAGGTACTGCATTTAGCATAAAAAATATGCTCAAATCATAACAGGGCAAACTCAAGGCCAACAGGCAACAACAGCTGTCAGTGTGTCAGTGTGCTGACTTGACTATGACTTGCCCCAAACTGCATGTGATTATCATAAAGTGGGCATGTCTGTAAAGAGGAGACTCGTAGTTATACACAGAACCCATTTACATTCACATATCTTGAGGTCAAAGGTCAAGGGACCTCTTTGAAAATGGTCATGCCAGTTTTTCCTCACCAAAATTTAGTGCAAGTTTGAAGTATTATTCAGCCTCCATACCACGGTACAGTACCAATGGATTCCTTAGGTTTTCTAGTTTATCTTCACTCTAGCTTTAAAACTGAGCCCACTACAACCTAAAAATCTCAAGTTGCGTTAATGCTTTCAAGAAATTAGTGGCATTAAAACAGATTTATGTTAACGCGTTAACTTTGACAGCCCCAGTTATAGCACAGTCATATTAAGTACATTTTTTGTTTACAGATTTCAAACTTTCAGGCCAGTACTCAATACAAGTCCAGCATTGGCTCCAATCCACTGGTCCTCCCTTATAGTGTGTGTGTGTGTGTGTGTGTGTGTGTGTGTGTGTGTGTGTGTGTGTGTGTGTGAGTGTTTGTGTGCATGTGCATGCCCCGTTGTGTTGTCTGCACATACACCACTGCTTACACTTAGAAAAGCATTTGATACCATCAGCAAAACAGTCGCTCAACCGCACAGTGCTGATTGAAACCTCTTAAAAGTGTGCATTTAGGTAATTGCACGACTCCCCCAAATATGTTTTAGTCCACTTAAGGCTTCTAAACACCCTGGGCAATGCCGACTCTGCTTGTTTCACTCACCCCTGACGTAACCTGCCTTTAATAGAAAATAAATTAGTTCCCCCTAAAGTGATTATTACTCACTCACTGCCGCCACATGTAAATGACTTTTATGAGAAACTAATGATGTTGAAGTGTCCACTAAGGGAAAGGGAAGAGAGGTAGAGGAAGGAGATGGACAGAGAAGGAGAGAGAGAGAGATAGAGAGAGTGGAGGAAGGGGAGGGGGAGTTGGCTCGGTACACAAAGGCAGAGGTTGGTGTTGTGTTTCCTGTAAATACAGAATTACAGCGTGTTAGAGGTGAAAGGTTCAGCGATGGATATGCAGAGAGGAACATGCCGCCTGAATTCAAAATGCTCGTCTGATTCTCAAAATGGATCTGAGCTCAACCCACACACATCAGGCTATTTTTCCCTTCCTCACTGAACAAAACTGGCTTTTTTTTCCCTTTTTCTTTTTTTAAATTTCAGACTTTTCGTGAGGAAATATTGATTATATAATTGGACGGGCTGCCGTAGCTACAGCGGTGTTTAACCCAGACCCTGAGTTTGTATTTTGTGCTTGGTGTAAGCGAGACTGGCATTAAAAAGCAAATTACCAGGAGGCTTCATCACCTCTTTTTACCACTTAAAAAGTTTGAATATTGCCAACTTTGACATTGAGCTAATTTCTCCTCTGTGGTATAAAACAGATATAGAAATACAGCATATCAAGGAAGGCTGAGTCTAAAATGTCAATTTATTTTAAATGCAGACACAAGATGCTACAAACCTAATTCATAGTTTTGAGTAGTGTCATACTAATCTGTAAATTCATGCCTCTGATGTGTCTGGCTTTGGCCTTAGTGTTATCTTCTCTTGTGTAGATTGCAATTTAAAATGTAAAACAGACATAAAAGCCAGAGTCCATATGTTCTGTCGACAAATAAGCTGCAGAAATGACATCGTAGCAACAGAAAAAGGTGACAGATTTTGTCTGAAAATGATTACCAATGGGTTCATCGGTCCTTTTGCAAAGTGAGAGCTTTACTGTGCATCTGTTTTATGTGTTTGAATGTGATTATTTTTTTTGGAAGACATAGTAAGTGGATGACAACACCAGATTTTGCACTTTATCTCAAGGCCAGATACATGTAAAAATATACCGTGTTTTCCTAAAGCGAAAGGAAGAGCATAATGAAAACCATGAAGAGCTTTGGCCTGGATGTAGTACTCTGCTTTTTTTTCCCAGCAGCCTTACTGCAGCTCACTGGCAATAAGATGTGATAGGTTGAACATCTTGATTCCTTTACTGCACAATGAAACAAGTTGCTGATTCATCTCTTTTAACTAATCAAAGTTGCTTAGCTAATCTGTTTTCTTTCAACAAATCCACTTTCCCTCGGCTTAATCCATTTGTCCTAGTTAGCCAGCCAGTCTGTTAGCTAACCTGTTTCCCTTTTCCTTTTTTTTTTAATTTATCTTTTATCCATCTGCCTGCAGCTTGCAAGCGGAAGGAGCAGGAGCAGAGCAAGCTGGAGCGCAACCAGGGCCCGAAGCGCACCAGGCTGGTGTTCACAGACCTGCAGCGGCGTACGCTCCTGGCCATCTTCAGGGAGAACCACCGCCCGACCAAAGAGCTGCAGATCACCATCTCCCAGCAGCTGGGCCTGGAGCTCTCCACTGTCAGCAACTTCTTCATGAACGCCCGCCGACGCAACGTCAACAAGTGGGCAGAAGAGGGCCGTCCCTCCTCCACGGGTTCCTCGGGCTCCAGCGTTTCCTCCTCCGCAGTGTCCTGCAGCACGGCATGATGACGGACCGCCGAGGAGGTGCGGTGGGGAGGGCGCTGATGGAGCAAGGGGGCACATAGACTGGTCTAGGCAGAGATCGGCTGTAATAAATGTCCTCCTCGTTATCAGAAGGAGCGACGGAGCCAGCTATTATAAATGATTTTATGAAGATGAAGCATTTTCCCAAAACCAAAGTTGATCGCTCCCTTGAAATAGAAGGGGGCGATACCCAGAGTGATATGATCGCAGGATGTGAGGTCCTGCTTGTATAGTCAAGGGTGCAAAGATGATTTGACTCAAAGAAGAGTCACGCCCTTACATAGACACCATCTCATTGCATTATTTTGATTATCTAGATTAGAGATAATGAGGGTATTACAAATCAGGAGGCAGCATATTTTGGTGTACCTTCTAATCTATAGTCATCTCTCCAAACGTGAAGAATCAAGAGGTGCCGTTTGCTCACATGTGGAGAGCTCCATTGTGTAACTTCTTAATCAAAAGTGTTCACCACCATCATCCAAAGACGTTAATCCTCCCCCCAATGTTCTTATGGTCCTGTTTTTTCCTCAAGAATCAAAGTGAAAGAGGAAGAAAAGGCTTTTTTTTTAACCCCATTTTTTTCTCTCTGAAGAACATTATTCTCCTTTCTTAGCATGTGTTTCCATGGTGATGGTTCCACGGGACTGTATGGCGTTGTTCCAAGTTCGGAGCCTGGAATTATCAGGAGGGTTCTGTAGCGTCCGTGACTCCCGGCTGTCAATCATTCACCATCAACAGGAGCCTTTCCTGTATTTTGTAAAGATGGTCCCGCCTTGAATGAATCAGAGTTTTCAAGGGGGAACCGCAGCGCATCTCGCCGTACGCCAGGACAGAATCAATAAACACAAGTAGGATGCAGAAACAGACTTGTTGGTGCAACTGTCTAGCTTTAAGACTCTGACTGAGCTTTCAAATGGAAGCTCCACAGCCATTTTTTGACTCAAAATCAAGCCAAAAAAAAAAGAAAAAATTAAAAACAACAACCTTTGAAGGCTCCACAGGGGAAGAGCTACACCTGACACAATGTATAGTGACATTGTAGTATTTTTTTCCACTCATTTCCAAATAACTGTAAACACCTCTGCTCCATTACGAAATCTTTTTTTTACAGATGTCTAGAAAAATGGAGGAATGTGATTCTTTCAGCCCTTTTTGTACAGATTTCAAGCACATCGCTCTATTTATAGAAACACGATGGAAGTGTGGGGCAGTTTGTTTCAGCCCTGCAGACGTACAAGGTCATTTTTTTGGTCCACAAAGGAACGGCTTTAACATGCCTCCTTATAGCCAGTAGTTAAATCAAACCGAGAACGTTTCAAATGCAATTGCTGATCTGATCAATGTATTTATTACTGCATTTGTGTATTTATTGTTTTTCCCTTTTTCTTTCCTCTATTTATTTGGTTATTTATTTATGCTATCTATATACTGTAAGTATTTATTTAACAATGCTCTGTATGTCTGTGTGAAACTGAAGACTTTTTCTGATGGGCACTTTTAGCTGTAGAATCCCATCGTAATACCAAAGATTAACATTGCCTCCCTGAATGTACGGCCTGAATCCCTAAACCCAGTACCCGACCTGATCCCAACCCGATTCAGCCCGACCCACCCAGTGATGTTGCGTATCTCTCTCTATCTTTAAGGCCTGGCCTTTGTTTTCTTTTTTTTTCATTTTTTTTTGTAGAATAATGGGGATTTCTTTACTCTTGCAAATGTCTCTGCGGTCAGCTCTTAACGCCAAGGCCAAAGCTTGTTTGAATGTTGTGATAATATTTATAATTAATACTATGAATAATAACAATAATAATATTAATAATAACGATGATGATGTGGCATCCCATAGGTTCACAGGTTGCTTGTAAAGTTGTGTTCAGACCAATGCCATCTGGCGGAGTGTGTAAAGTGTCTGGGGACCCACTTAAAGCGCCATCTGAAGGCTCCATTGAGTGACCCCCCCAACCCCCCACATCTCCCTCACCTGCCCCCCTCCCCAGTGCAGTGCAGACACTCCTGTCTATGTCCAACTCAGTGTGATCTCACCGTCCTCCACATGCCTAGCCCTTCTGCCAGTTGTCTCAGTTCCAAGAGGGTTCGACCAGGACCTTTGGGGTTCTTAAAGTGTGTTCCTCTTCTGGGGATCTTGGGGTTTTTGGTTCTAAAGGTCTTAGGGTTCATTCCTGGACCTTTGGGGTTCTTAAAGTATGTTCCTCTTCTGGGGATCTTGGGTTTTTTGGCTCCTGGGTTCTGAAAGGTCTTAGGGTTCATTCCTGGACCTTTGGGGTTATTGAAGTGTGTTCCTCAACTTCTGGGGATCTTGGGTTTTTGTTCCCTGGGTTCTAAAGGTCTTAAGAGTTTGTTCCTGGTCTTTCTAGGGTTGTTAAGGTGTATTTCTCAACTTCTGGGGATCTTGCGTTTATGCGCCCGGTGTTCTAAAGGTCTCAAGAGTTCGTCCCTGGCCTTCTAGGTTTCTTCTGGTTTGTTCCTCATCTTCACGGGACTCTGATTTTGGTCGGGAGGCATCTTAGGTTTCTAGCCTTTGTCCCCGTTCTTCTAATGGTCTAAGAGTTTGTTCCTCATCTTGTAGGGATGTTTGATTTTGTTGCAAGGCTTCTGGGGCCCTACAAGAGCATTAGGGCTCATTTCTGATCATCTGGGGTGTTCTTGGAGTTTGTTCCAGGTTCTTCTAGGGTTTGTTTGGGTTCCCCCGGCAACTTGCACAGGCACAAGTGATTTGATTTTCCAGCATTTTTGTGTTATGGATGCCCTAAATCAGGAGAAAAATCACCCAAGATCTGATTGTGTGACCTCTGTGTAAATGCTGCCAAAGAGTGGCGAGGTTAGCCTAGCCGTTTTCCACCCTCTCTCTCTCTTTCTCTCTCTGTCTTTAACGTTGGAAGGGGGCGGATTGCCGGGGCCCCTTCACAGCGTGCACTTGAAAGACGGGCGGTCATGAAAGAGGCCATCGACTTTTTCGCGGACTTCAAAGGGGAGGCTTTTTTCATCCCGTCTCCTCTCTGGGTATCTGGTCTGGGGTCCGCTCTTGGCCAGACCTGTGGGCTTTAGGGGGCATTCAAAGGGGGCGGGGGGAGATCAGAGAGGAGGCTGAATCATCCAGAATGAGGATGGTGTTCGTGGTGTGTGTGTGTGTGTGTATAGGAGAGGTGGGAGGGAGGTTGTCTGAGGAATAGGAGGTGTTGGAGTAGTGGGGCATGGAGCTGAATTAAACTTTAATGAGCAACAATTGTAAGCATGCTGAGAGCGAAGGGGGGCGGTGGTGGGGGTGTGCGGTGGAGTCGGTACAGGGGGGAAAAAATAGAAAAAAATAAAAGAGCTTGGAGGCTCCTCTGCCGACCCCTGCTCGCTACTGTCATCGTATCAAAGCTGAGGTGACACCTTTCAGGTTTCTCTTTGTCTCTCTGACTGGGAGCCTAAAATGGAGACAGAGCTTTTTGTATTGAGCCACCTTCTGCTCCGTGTCAAGCGGGGAAGCTCTTCCCTTTCTGTACAGATGGGAGGCGAAGAGGGAGGGGAGGAGTGAATCCGGTTGGCTGCTGCAGGTGATCAGCATTGCCATTTTAGCCTGCGGCACCCCCTAGTGGCTTTTCTAGGAACTTGACCCTGAAACAAGTCTGGCAGCCGAGGCCGTTGCAGAGCGGAGATAATGAAATAGCAGAACTGAAAGCCAATGTATTACTTTCAGAATAAAATAAAAAAAGACCAAAAAAATGTTTTTGATAATGTTTAAACCAAAAAAACAACCAAAGATTGATGGGTAACTGCTGAATCATATGTATCATGGGTAGTTTTAGCAGTTCCCTATCAGAGCTACCGTAGCACTCAGAGGATTCAAAAAAGCACCAGTGGGGTTCCGCGTGCTGATTATTTATGTTGCATAAAACAGTATTATGTTGAGCTGGAACTGAGAAACTGACATGAGGCAGTGTCTTCAGATGGAAGTCTTTTGACTCTGTAAAACCCCAGTGTCCCCCCGTCTGTCCCTGCCCTCTCCCCTGTGTGTACATGAAGACTTTACCCATCTACCTCAACTGTGTGAGATGTTGTGTGGCAAAGATATTCCTTAACCAAAGAATCCATCCTGTCAGGGTGTCTGTCTATCTATCTATCTTATCTATCTTGTCTGTCCATCCGTCTCTTCTTCATGCCTTTTACTCCAAACCAAATGTGCTGGAATCAATCCGTAACAGGAGCCGAACGAGGCCCCCGTCCAGCCAAAGCTTTAAGTCCAGTATGCTAGAGTGTCCCATCGATCCATGTTCTGTATATAAATAAAATCATTCTCAAGACCAAAAAAAGAAGGAGGTGACAATCCAAGCAAGGAGGATCTTGCTGTAATCAACGTTGCCTATTCCTTGTTTTCCGAAAACTAGAATCATGTGACTTGCTGTAACAGAAAAGCCCAAGAATCAAGCACTCATCCAAAAATAAAAAAGGTCGGAGGAGACAGAAGCTATTTTTCCACATTTGTAAGCCACCCCTCCCACCCCTGTTTTTCCAAAATGTTTAGTGTAGTTGAAATACTGTTTGATCCCACTGTTGTAAGTAGGAATTAATTAAATCCATACAAAAAGCTTTAAACGGGGAAGAGTTGAGGGAAATATTATATTTGACTGAGTCTGAGTTTCCTCAGCTTGGACTCGACCCACCATGCTTTATCGTGCCATTCTTGTCCATGTGTTAGACTTACTAATGAATGTGGCTAACCAACCAAAGGCTTAAAAAAAAAAGATACACAACACTTTAAACGTCAATCATGGTGGGACATTTTGTATCAACAACTAAAGAAAATCCCTTTGAATACCTCATGTGAAAATTGTTTGTTGTGATGTTGCACTAAAAAAATAAAAATGACTCATTTGTAACCCAACACTGTTCTCCGTTGACTTTATTCTGACCTTGCTGGAGGTGTTAGCGGGGAAGCTCTCTGGGTTTTTAAAGGCCAACACCGACAACAATAGAATCTTATATAATCTTAAATTGGATTATATTTATCCAACAAAATTTCAAGAAATCACCTTCACTCAACCCTGGTATCGCCTTTAAAGTTGACCTGTCTTTATTGCATGACAATTATACAGTATAGCAGTAACCTTATTCCTTAAGGGACCCCTTTTCTGTCATTGAGTAAACAGACCCCTGACTAAATGGCATATTTTTTGGATATTATATATTATATTTGATGCATAACAATAACAGTACAGAACAAACTGTACAATTAACCCAAATAGTGAATGCAGTAAAGATTATTTCTTGTGAATATTGGACCACAGATGAGTTTTTCTGTTCTTTTTTATACAATTCTCTGTGTCATTTTTAACAAGCATACATACTTAATATGATTCTTTATTCTTTGGGGAAATTCAGTGTTTTCTTCTCCCTGATGCTTGGCCATTGTTCTATCAGCTCTTTGGCTGCGTACAGAGAGGGAAGGCTCTGTGAATATAGCTTGTGTTCAGGCCTTCACTGTGCCCTTATCCCGTTTATATCTTAAATAATAATCCAAACTTATAAATTACATGAATAAATAACCATTTCATTTAGTTTTCTTCCCAGAAATTAATGAAATGCTGAGATATAGGTCAACCATACATTTGTTTAAAAAAAATGTCTTACACCCCTTAAAATCAAGAAGGCCTTGTGACCCCCTGGAAAGCTTTGGTGACCCCTACTGAGGGTCGGGACCCCCATGTTGGGAACCAGTGTAGTATATATTTAATATCTGCTTCCTTTAGCTCTATAATGGTGCTTTATGAACACAATCACACCCTAGACGTGCTTTTTTTTCTCTACATCAAAACGTAATCATTGTTCAAAATTTTGCCCCCAAATTCAGCGCCTCATATTTGTAATTTTTTGGAAGGTTTCGGTTGTTTTGTGGGTTTAAAACGATGCTTGTTCACACAGCAGGGGTTTCTGATGATGGAGTGGAACCGGCAGCGTTCAAAAGATTAAAATGATTCAATGATTTCCAGGATGAAGAAGCCTTTCAAACTTTAGACAGTAAATCTATGTCAGGGGAACGTGGAGAGGGATGCAATTGCGGACCAGGGGAATCTAAAAGTTAATCCCGAAGGTTGACCACAAAAATTGGGGAAACACCAGATGAAAACAGGCCTAAAAGGAAGGCTCCCTACACTCAGTATATCTTGAAAAGACTAAAACTAAAACACCACTGCCGAGCGGCTGACTAGAACATAAATGAAACAAAAGAACCAGCAAAGGCAGGCCACACAGACCTAACCCACTCTAAGAGACTCCAGCTCAGAGAAGAAGCTAAATGGTGAGCAAATCCCACAGATAGGTTCACGTGGTACTTCTGCAGATTCACACACCCTTATATAGATAGAGCAAAAACAGGACAGCACTCTCACTACCTCTGACAAAGAGACAATGAGTCAGCACCTGAGCACTGAAACCAGGAGTAGATATAGGCTTCAACTACCTGATCCTCATCAGGGACAATTAGGCTCCACTGCTGCCTCTCCTCACAGATAATTGACCCTCACAATCAATCAATATATATATTGATATACCCATATTACTGCCATTCTTTGGTTACTAGCTTTTACAGATATAGTTGGCATTTTGGGAGCCATCCTTATTCACTTTCTTGCAGAGAAGTCTGTACACTAAATATGAAGTTATAGACTTGAAACAGGGAAACAGCTACCCTGGCTCTG